>JAUELD010060287.1:4489-17540 GCA_031471615.1 Aglantha digitale | reverse complement strand
TGAAGAGTTGATGCGATGAAGAGTTGATGTAATGGAGAGTTGATGCAATGAAGAGTTGATGCGATAAAGAGTTGACGCGATGAAGAGTTGATGTAATGGAGAGTTGAAACGATTGTGAGTTGATGCGATGAAGAGTTGATGTAGTGGAGAGTTGATGCGATGAAGAGTTGATGCAAAAAGAGTTGATGCGATGAAGAGTTGATGCGATAAAGAGTTGATGCGATAAAGAGTTGATGCGATGAAGAGTGGAGGTAATGGAGAATTGGTGCGATGAATTGTTGATACGATGAAGGTTTCAGCATCAAAATAACGACCATTAGTTCAAAAAAAGAGAAGCTGTAAAATGCAATAAAAAATATCTTAGATGGATTATATGGATTATAGGGAAACTAAGTTGAAATTGATGAATAATTCAAAATCGGAACGAATCGAACCAAAAAAAATGAGAAGAAGCTTTTGAGTTCTAAAAAATTTACCTTTCATCTCATGAGCAACACCTGCTGTTATGTTATGTGTATTTTACAGATTGGTTTCCATATCAAAAAAACTTTTAAAACCTTAAAACCAAACATTGTTATACATCTTTTCAAAGAACACAAAAAAAGAATCAAAAAAGTATAAAAACCTATCTGAAAAGGTTAATGAAGCATTAGCAATTTAATGAGCGTATAAATATTTAAATCTTTGGACAAGGACAGCTAAGGACAGCTATTCACCATTGCATTCTCTCTAATACAAAAGTAGCTTCAATTGACAAAAACGAGCAAGAAATATTTGCTTTCTTAACAGATGAACTGGCAAATGTAGTTACTGAAAAAAAGTTCTAAGCGCAAGTTTAAGCTTTTTAACCCCATCAAATCACAAGAAGCTGACACAAGCATGTTATCGCACGCTATGTTAGCTATGCAATATTAACACAGACGTTGTTATTTTGTACTACTGGCAACAGTTTGAATACTTAATGTCATAATAAATGTCTAATGTGAGAGGGTTCAGCTCAATTAATATTTACGTTATGACAGTATTGTAAACATGTTTACTATTCAATATTTATTTAAAATAATTAAATATGAGTACAGTAAAAATTTTCAATTTGTGCAAGCCTTCGTAGCTCAGGGGTTAGAGCACTGGTCTTGTAAACCAGGGGTCGAGAGTTCAAATCTCTCCGAAGGCTATTTTAATAAATTCTAAGATAGTATAAAAATGTAAATAAATATATACAAGTAAAAATTTTCCGGCATGCAAGTTCAAGTAATAGTTATAAGAATTCAGATTCTCACATAATTAAATTTATTTTGTTGCTGTAACTATGAAGGCAAATCAAAACCTGAAGATATCCTGTTTTTATTTTTGTTTATAATTTCATAAAATTACAAATTAAACATGGCCGGGTAGCTCAGTCGGTTAGAGCGTCGTGCTAATAACGCGAATGTCGAGGGTTCGAGCCCCTCTCTGGCCAGAGTTATTATTATTAATATTGTTTTTATTTCCGAACTTAATTTCACAAAAATAATTGAAGGAGACCAAAATAAATATAATGAACAGCATAGAAACGATAGACAGATCGCAGCGAGAGGAATGAGAGCGAAACTTCTCAATATCAATATATTGAGACTTATATTTTATCATAGATACGAAGAAAGAATGAAAACTGAACTAGGTTAACTGACTTGTTTTGAACCTATTAATGGACAAATAGTAAGTAGAAGAGGAGATTGTCCATTGTATATATAAACCATATTCAACCCTATTTATCAGATTCTTATAGCTGATTATTAAATAGAATTTTATATTATAATGGATATCGCCATGGGATCACCAGTCATTACCACAAAAACTTAGCACAATAATCATGTTGTCAGAAGTTACAGAAAAGTTTATCGAGATGTCATTTAGCAATCTAGATAGTAATAAAAAAAAACCTGCGATCCAAAATGAAATAATATTATTAAAGGTTCGTTGATAAAAAAATAGAATACAATAATGAAAAACTTAAAACGATCTTGATTTGATCACTAAATACAATATCCAAATTGAAACAAAGTGCGAAGACGTTAAAAATGCGAAGATATTAGTATTAGAAACATTGATTTACATGGAAGTACAATATGCTTTAAACAGACATTTTTTATAGGAAAAATAAGAAAAAAGAAACGAAATAAAAGATACTGTAACACGATGTATACCAAATAAAGTTGAACTAGATCGACAAGAATATTTAAAAAAATACGGTCACTCAAAAGTTATCCAGAAAATAATCGGTAAACGACCGCGACCAATGGATTATTCGACGGATGATTTGAGTTAAATGCATAATTCGACCACGTGTTTAATGCACGATTCTTGGTAAATCAATGTTTAATGATATATCGAAAAAGCTTGTAATTTATTGAATCTAAAAATACATTCAATGAAACAATTCTGAGAAAATAGACAATTTCCATTAGTCTAGTTTGTTGAGACCATCTTCTGCAAACAAATCATAAAATTTCACCTTATACAACAACAACAACTAAACCTATATATAGAGAATAGAAATCTTAAAAAACACACACTAAAATGTACGCATAAAACAAATAATCAGATTTACCTGTGATGTATAAATATCAACAACTAATCAGCTTTTTGCACTTTTCGTCGAGTTTTTATCGTATTATTACTCTTGATGGCTAAAAAAAAGTTATTAAAAATATTATTTCTTGATATAAAAACAAAATAAAAATTTGATTCTCAATATATCATTTATTTCCAAAAAAAAGTTTTACGGAAGATATACCTTTCTTCTTTTTATTCTTTTCTTTGTCTTCTATATGCTTTATCATTTGGTAAGAAAGATACCCACATATCATCATTAAAGGCGTCAGCAGAAGAAAAACTAAAAAGAAATTTAGTTACCAAATTTAAGAACCAGACAACCTCAAACTAACAAACTGTAATCATCAGAAGAAAAGCTTAAAAAGCTATGACTGGTAAATTGGATGTTTTTGTAACCTTAAAACCTTCATTTCATATTTTGAAGTGAATACAACCCAGGGAGTGAAATCAAAATCGAAATCCACTCATAGCAAATTACTCAAGTAAACACCATTCTGTTATATATTAGGAAATAATGCTTTACAGCAGGAAATTGGAAATTATGCTTATTATTTATTTTAAATAAATTTATTACGGGTCAACTTCATAGAAGAGCATGACTGTAATTGCCGTTTATTAATGAATAGAATTCTAGAAAAGAAACTTTTATATTTTTTTTTCTTTTCGCTTTTACCTTAAAATTATAAAATTTAAATGAAATGTCTATTTTGTAGTTGCATACTTTTTCTTCTTGGTTTCATATTTATATGGATTGCTTGGTTCATATTTTCATGGTTATACATATTTATCATTTCTTACAGTTTAAATACTTTACATTAAAGCCAAAATATATCACATATAGAGAATAATATTGTAAATTGAAATTACTGGAATGATGGTTCTATTTTTATTGTTTATAATCATTTTTATTATTATTATTATTTATTCATTTTCTGTTGACAATATTTACAATATTTATTATAAATAATAATATATATTAACTTAATAACAATAGCTTGAAGAATTTTCAGCAAGTTAATCAAAGTCAACTTTTAAACATTCATAAATCAAATCAAATATTAAACAAAAACATATCAAACAGAAATATTTCTCCTATTTAATGATTGTTTTATTCCTATTAACTCATCCACTCCTATTTAAACATTGTTTAACCACTGTTGTGTCTGGCAAATTTATAATATTTAACTGGGGTAGTATGTTGATGAATACATTATGATATAATGACCTGGTATAGTTAATATAGAATATAGTTAACTGGTATTACTGCAGTTTACATTTTGGTAATTTATCTATCAAAGCATAATTTGTTTAATGAATGTTTTGTTTATTGCAAAAAAAATAGTTCACGCTGTTAACTATATTGAAATTATTTATGTCGAAAATGAATTTCACTCTTGATTTACTATTTAGAATCCTGGTTTGAATCCATGTGAAAGACAAAGTTTTTCTGATTTATATAGATGCTATGATTTCCAATAAATTCAATAAAATGATATATTACCATTAGTTTTGGTTTTAAAAATAGAAATCACAATTTGCTGTTTGTGTTTGAAAAAAATTAACTTGGAGATTTTTGCACTAGTAATTTTTCCATTAAAACATTTAATTGCTGTATTTTGTCCCAACAATCTGATAGATATAGTTATCAATTACAGTAGAACCAAACAAATGTCAATTAAATTCTTTAAATAAGAAGATATCCATGAGGAAAATAATTTATAACAGCATGATTGAGTCCTACACAAGCTATATGTTTGCCATTTAACCAAAGAAGTAAAATCATATTTTAGTTTCCTCAATTTTCTTGTTGTTTGTTTGACACGACTAACACAAAGTTATTATCATTCTACAAAAAATTAATGAAACAATCTGCATTTAGTTTTTCACGTTTAGTATTTATATTTTAAATGAGAGTCTTATTTTAGAAGGTTAGGGTTCCTTAAGAGATATTATAGCTCATTGTTGTAAGGTTAAAAAATATGGTAAAACTTGTCATTCTTTGCATTTTCTTTACTATTTTGCTAGTGAATACCCTTATAAGGAGAGACATGAAAATAGCTATATCATCAGCTGTGGTTAATTTCAAGGGTCCTGTGCGAATAGCCACAGTCATAAGATCAGATAAAAGCTAACAGCTCCTTCATACATATAAATTGCTTAGCAAAAGGCTTTCTAAATCATTTTAGGATGAATAGTAAAAAATTGCTTAAAAGATTACTTTCTTATGTCCAAAACTGAAACTCATCAGTAAATACTTTAATTTATAAGGTTTGGTTTCTAAAGTATAGCTATTAGCTGTAGGTTTTTACTCATTACCAATGTCATCAAGGCTATTGACGATTGGTTGGCCCTAGTACCTAGACAGGACTTTCACTTTGACTTTCACTAAATTTACCATTTCAAAATGCTGAAAATGAAAACTTTGAACTTCAAAACATTGAAAACTAGATTAAGAACTATTTACTTCCTATAATTAGGTTGCAACGAAAGGTCTACCAGTAACTAATTCCTGGTAAAAAATATATTTCAAATACCTAGAAATATCGAAAATGCAAACTCGACTACATTAGGTATAAATATTATATATAACCAGCACTAGTCTAAACTCGTTAGCTAACAGACATCCTAACTATAAATGCACCAAACAAAACGTTTAATAACATCAGTATTAATTTTTAAATATGAGTTGATATACTTACACGTTACGAGAAAATCTTTGGGATTTTTAGCTACATATTCGATAAACTTATCAAAGTAAATAGTCATTTGCTCTTTCCATGGCTTCTCATCAGCCATTTTTTAGCAGATACTGTAAACAGAGTCATAATAACTCCGCGCGGGGTATTTTTGAACTTGTCTTGTTTATTTGACTTTTTAAGCAAAATACAATATGATACAAGATGTTGGGGATATGACAAATAGTTTTCTAGTCGTTATTATGCTAATGTGCTCAAACGAAAATTTCCTTCCTGTAACCATAACTTATCAAGAGCCACGAATTATTCAAAAGATTTGCCCAAAAAATAATTTTATCTTAATATTGATAAGAACTCAGTATTGGTTTATCGAGACAAAATTCCTAGAAAGGTTGGCATCTATAAAGTAAAATCAACGATAGTGGATATTATTTTATTTCGTGAAACAATGAAAGTAAACAAAACAACTCCAAAACCTAACCCTTACACTATCCCTAAACCTTCCCCTGCCCCTTTCCCAGCCCCTAACCCTACCCCTAACCTTACCTCTATTTTAGTTTTTTTCTCTTGATTTACCTCCGTCTTTCGTTTTACGCAAAGTTTTGTACTAATATATGCTATTTTTTGATGGTAACGAATTGTGCTATTAACTGTATGCTAATGACAGACCACTTTATTGAGTGCTTTCATCGAAATCTTTGTTATTTTTATTGAGACGATCAACATCTAAACTCTAGAGGAATTCCAACGAACTGAAAATAAAAAATACAGATGTTGTTGTTTAAACATGTCTTCATCTTCTAGAAGCAGAACTTGTTTCCGAAAGATTTGAGATTTAAAATTGTGTCAGAGGAGGAAAAAATATCAATACTAAATCAGTTTGATCGCTTTTCGATCACTTTTTCACTGGAAAGGTCTCAAAGAGAATATCTAAAAATCCATTGCTACAAAATATCGATCCTATCAGAACTCATTACAAAAATAAAACTTAGAACCATACCAGTTAAACGTGATGTCATTTATTCCTCAAAACAACTTAAAGAAAATTTTATAAAATAATAACGAATGGTTTTTCCAGAAAAACTTAATATGTCGGTCAAGCTTTCATATAATATAACCACTAACCATACTCTTATATTAATGTGGAAGGAAAACTTCGAAAGCTCGCAGTGTTACCTTTCCTTCCATAAAATATTATGATATTTGAAAATTTTTATGAAAACAAATTTCCATAGTAGCCAAGTAGTGAAATCAATAAGTTAAGAGGAGAAGAGAAACTCACAATGTCTTATAAAATCAGAATATGTTTTGCTGATTAATGCATACGCCATATGTATGATCTATGCTTAGTGAGTTTCACCTCAATAATTGCGGTTCGACCCCACCAACCCCTCCAAGGTTGGCTGATGTGCGGAAGTAAAAGTAACATCACCATAGCACATATACAAAAAGGTCTATCTATATAATATCGATTAAACAATATCGATACTGTCTGTTACTATTCTCTGTCTATTTTATTTTCAGGACCGGAAAATACATAGAAACTTAACCCAAACCCTTACCCTTTTCCAGTCATGAAAATAGGAAAGACAGCGAATTGTGGTAGACAGAAGACAGAAGATATCCCCACAGTTCCTTCAATTGCTGCTCAACTCAAACTCTACCTTTTAATGTATCTAAGCTACCATCTTTGAATAATATTAGACAAGAATTGTTTATTGGACAAGGCTTTTTCCACATTTTTAAAATATTTTATTTTATTTTACATAGTACTTCATCTAGTTGTTATTCTATTTGCTATTTATGACAACTCCTCTTCGGATTACCAAATTCGAATTGAATCATGCATTTTTGATGCTATACCCAAATAAACCTTTAAAAATAAATTAATCAAGGTTATTAGAGAAGCTTTCTGTAGAAACACCTGCTCATGTTATGCTTTGTTTAATTTGTTAAAGTGACCGGTAGTTCTAAACCGGTTTGTGCCATTAACCGACTCGCAACATTGATTGGGACTGTAAACCAGGGCTGTAGTTTTTTTATTAGAGAAAATAGTTATGTATTCTTTTGAGCTATATGAATTACTCTTTCTCGTTTTGTTTATAATTTTATTTTGTTGTAAAATATTAACTTCTCGTAAGTACATTTAAAGAATTTACATATAATTAGTTTCGACCTCTGTCTTAATCATTAGGTACTAGGTTGTTATTTTTAGTTCCTGCATGACACGTGGATATGTGTTGTTTTCAGTTCAACGAAATCAAAGTGCGCAAGTTTGTAAGCAAGCCACGCAAGATGCTCGAGCGCTTCTCGTGATTTGCTACGATCGAATAGTAATGAACCCTTCCTGTCTTTCATTGTTAAATCGAATGCTCTTCCACCGTAATGTAGCGAAGTTTCTCTTAAGAATATTCTTCGTACTTTGCTGTACCCAAATATGACAGTAAGTTTTAAGTTGGATCCGAACTTTATTTTCGAGAACACACCTAGTCGCAGCAGTTTTGATGTACAGTTCTAAAGATATAAAAAACAAACAGGTTTTAATTTTTTTAACACTTTTAACATGATACATTTATCAGTCAAACATTTTAATTTTAGAAGTTTCGCTTTTTTTGTATTAGATAAACAGTTAATAACTTAAACAAGAGATTAGCCTGAAAGTTTCACTTTAGATATCAAAGCTGTAATAAGAAGATGAATACAATAGATAAATTACGCATCCCTCAATAAATACGATATTATAAAAATCTATTGTTCACTATTTACTGTAGTGGTTTCAAAAGAATAATAGCTGAATAATATAAACAATATTTACACAAATTGGGAAACAATAAATAATATTTCAAACTGCTTTATACTGGTTTATATGTAAAAGAGTTTTTTAAAATTTCGATTGCCTTAGTATTCATAAAGTCAAATATAACTCAAACTCTAAACACGATTAATATGTGCTAACAAAGAAATATCGCAAAAACTAATTTATAAATGAAAGAAGAATGAAAGGCTAACAAAATGAATGATAGCACCTGTGTTGCGAGGTTTCCATCTACAGTATCAAACGTAATATCACTTGAAATAATATGAACCAGTTTCCCTCGTAACTTTGATAACTCGCCACTTGCTAAAATGTTGTTTTCTGGAACATCAGGCTGCCTTTTCATTTCTCTAAAGACATTCCCTGCAACACACCATTGTAACATAGCAATATATAGTACGTTTAGAGAGATGTCCATGTTTAACTTTCAAGCTCTCATTCAAGATGACTTGGTGAAAACAAAACGACTCATTTTATTACACTGAGCAGGAACTGGATTGGTATATCGGAACTGGATTGTTGACAACTTGACTTGTTTCTATTTAACCATGTAGTCATTTTTACTTTCATCCCTTCCTATTAATTTTACGCAATATATATTTATTCATAACAGAGATTTTGAAATCAATGATAACAGTATTTTCATTGCTGCAAAATGTTTGTTGTCTTTAATTTCGCCTATTAAAATTAGTACCATAACTTCCGTGACATCTTAAAATAGCATATGCTGTATATCTACCACCAAGATGACGAGAATTTCTTACAATTTTTAAATATTTCCAAACACGTTACTTTAAGACTCATGTCTTTAACTTTTATTCTTTAACTCTTACTTTAAGTCAGAAAATCTTCAAAACAGCATCGATCTATTAAGCAGTTTTACGCTAAAAACTTTTGTTTCTCCTCTTAATCACTTTTGTTTACTTTACTCAATATTTTTCTAGCTTACTTGTTGATAACCTTTATAATCCACAACGTAGACAAACCTGTAATATATATGTACAGAAGTACTCTTTCTTTATCAACAAACTTGAAGTTTAAAGAGTAAAACTCCCCGCAGGATTGTTGGTATAAGCATAAGATTTTAGAAGAAATGTTCTTAAAGATCAAGTCGCCAAATTGTGTATTAAAGGCTTATTGAACGAGTTTTATCAAGTACTTAAAAATCGTTGGCACGTTCTTAAGAAACCAGACAGTGAGTGTAAAGCATGACGTCACATTTCTATATTCATTTGACTGTTTCAATATACCTTTTTTTTTTTTACTTAGGTACATTATATTGTATATAAACCCGTAAAATACTTACGTATGATAAATGTAACTCACAAAATGCTATAATAACAAGAATATAGACGTGAATCTATATGTGAATTAACAGAATCAAAAGATAGAATTTACTCGCAGGCATCCGCGAGAGACACTTGTCTTAGCTCTTATTTGAAAGAGTCTTATTTGAAAGAATTGGGTCAAAGTATTTGGATCACAAAATGCAAAACTGGGGCTGCTTTACATTCTTTCATAAAGAGTGTATTTCATCTCCTATGCCTTCCCTGCAAAGTGGACATAATCGATCTTTTCTCTCTCATTTTTTTTTTAGCTTATGGGCCCTTATGTTATAGCTTGATATTTTTCAAACGAGGGGATGGCTTTAGTTTTCTTATAAAGATTTAGTTTTCCAGATGATAACTTTTGTTTAACTTTAAACCAGTTATGTTATTATATATTATTCAATTTCTTTTCTAATACGTTTATGTTAAGCGAACATGTACTGGATAGGTTGGATACTGAGTGAGTATTGTTGTAAAACTTCCAAACCGAGACTTTTTGTTTTTAGTTTGACAAAATTATGTTTTCTTCGATAGCAGCTTGGAGATATCTGATTCTAATAGATGGTTCAAAAACTTTGATTTTTGAATTCATTGTAGAATAAACATATTGAATTTTTGATTTTTTTTGTAGAATAAACAAAATTTAATAGAACTTTTTACCTCGGCAAAAAATGTTATAAGGATTAAATAACATTAGTTCAGGTGGTTCACTAGAAAGAGGAAAGAGGGTAACAAAAATAAAAGAGACAAAAAACAAATCGAAAATCTAGGTACCTGTTACCTCTGTTCTGATTGTTAAAGTTATCAACATTTTGGAAAAAAGTGAGAATAACTAACGCAATAGATTTTAACTTGCATGTCACCCTAGCTAAAGATACTCTCCATTATGTAAATGAGAATCAACTTTTCTTCTAAAAACATCAATGATTTAAACAATGTGTAGGACTAGACAGGACCAGTACTGAATGCCTAAAGTAAGCTTAAGACATTAAGGAGAATATCTTGGTGAAACTTGTCTATGGATTTGCTTGAGTAGCTGTGTAAAAGATGCACTATCAACTTTGAATATGACAAACACTGTAAGTAAAATATTGCAATAAAGTAAACACTGCAGTTACTGTTATGATAAAGTACTAAGACAACCAAGTTTGCCAGCCAGAACACAGCTCGATTTGAAATCTAATCTTGAAAAGATTTCACAGCCCGATTTGAAATCTAATCTTGATAAGATTTACAAACCAAATATCTTCAGAGAGATATTTGCAGAATTTTTCTTTCTTCCGGTAATTAGTAATACCATTTAAAATATAGTAAACAACAATGACGAAGATAAACGTAAACAACACATTTTTTTTGTTACGAGTCTTATCATTCAACTGATATTTCAAGTTGAAGATAAATGAAAGAACTTTAATTGAATCATTCACGTGAATTGACGAAATAAAATCCCATAAGAATTTATTGCTGTTATCAGCGGACATCTTAAAAAATAAACCTCTGTTTAACAACAAACAAAAATATATTAATATAAAGTGTAAAATATTATATCTAAAATATACTCGTATGATGAATCTTCATTGATAAATGGAGTAACAAGGTGAACCGGTTAAGTAGACCAGTAAAGTGAACCGCTTAAGACGACCAGTAAAGTGAACCGGTTAAGTGAATCAAGGTACTTTTGTTTGAATTTAATCTCGAGCCAAGTTTCCTTTGGTTTTATTATGAGCTTTGATTTGTATGATATTTACGTTCAGCCTTGTTTATTTGTTTGTTTTGAACGAGAAGAATGAATATCGAAGTAAGAAAAGAAAACAGCTTTTCAGATTACTTATCTAAATAAAAAAGAACAAAACTAAAGAAAAAAACATCTGCTGACGTATGTCGGTCAGTTGTAAGAGATGTAAAAGTTCTATTCCATACTCACAATACAGTTTTCATGTTTTGCTACTATTCAAATCTTTCAAAATATCCTTTTTTATGGTCATAATATAAAGAAGTTTAATATTAACTGGCTATTGTTGGTTGAATTGCATTAACTGTGGGTAGGATGTGTAAGATAGATTTCGTTTAACAAAATTTATGGATTATTAGTAACAAAAAGGTTCATTGATTGAATGATTTGTAACAGCCAATTTCATTGATTGGATGATTTGTAACAGCCAAGTTCATTGATTGGATGATTTGTAACAGCCAAGTTCATTGATTGGATGATTTGTAACAGCAAATGATTGATTGATTAGATGATTGATTTTTAAAATTTTACTCTCGTTGATTACTAAATGCAGTTTCGAACGATTTTAATGCATTGTATTGAAATGCCGTGACACGTGTTCTCATTGCAGTCTCAACAAACCAGTTGTGTATTACCAAACAAGTCGACATATGATACAAGATATACGCGCTATATATATGCTGAGTGTAAGTCCTTAGTCCCTTTTTTATTAATGAGCATCGCTGAATAAAGAATTAACTACGTTACATCTATTAATAAAAAAACTTGTTTTCAATTTCTACGCAGAGATTAAAAAGGCGGTCAGCTTTGTAGCCTTAGTTTCAAAAATGAGATGACTCATTGGGCACACGTGGTAAGAAGCTATTAATGCAGCTTCAAGTCGTGTTGCAAATACTTAATCGTACGAAGTCATGTTTCGATCAAAAAAGAAACAACTGTTTCTTTCGTAGAGTTTAAGAAAAATATCTACTGAGCCTTCTTTCGCGCGAAATTGAAGACGAAAGAAAATTATTTGGAAAAAATCACGGTTGTTGAAACACGTGACAATAAAAATGTTTTAGTTCTTTTTACTTCATGTAAATATTATATTTTAAACAACTGTGTGTACATATAGCACAGTTGTATCTGCACAACTATTTATTTGTTCACTTTTTATTTGTTGAAATAACTTCTCATTCCACAAAAACACTGAACATAATAAACTAAAACTTCATTTTTTTTTTGAGAAATTAAATATTAAGAAGTTCACTTTCCCATGCTTTTCATATAAAATTATTTTGCGTGATCTGATTCTCAAAAAACAAAACTTGGTCACAACAAATTCACGACCACAATCCTGCATTGTCGACTCTCTAAAAAAACGTTCTTTGGTTTAACGTAGCTATCGTCTTGTTAACGTTAAGTAAACTAGTTAAACTGAAAATAAAACAACAACAAGATTCATTTACAACATTCAGCCCTTAATCTTCAACAGTAAGCGGCTTGTGTTAAAAACAAAGCAAAGATTAAATGTCTTAAATATGATATCGGAAGAACATATATGCCACTTAATACACTTATATACGCTGAGTGATTACATAGCTATGTGACATTAGAACGAGCTGTAAAACGTCTCTAATGCTTCAAGTAATGGAAAAGCATTTTTTTTTAATGTTGTTTAAATGTTGATTCAAATCCTAGAACAACAAAACTTCACTCAAAAACATTCAACTTGTTTTAAAAATTACAAATTCGCTAAACAGGTGAGTGTATAAGGTTTTAGCGTTTTAGGTAAGTGTCTTAACTTAGTATCATAAGTAAGTGTCTTAACTTTGTATCTTAGACAAGTGTCTTAAGTAAGTGTCTAAGTAAGTGTCTTAAGTAAGTGTCTTAAGTAAGTGTCTTA
>JAUELD010060176.1:5267-23871 GCA_031471615.1 Aglantha digitale | reverse complement strand
GCACGTTTTGGTCCGTGTGGACCCATGTCCCTGGATACAATGCAGCTGACCACTCGATTTTGAATACTTTATACATTCAGATTTGATATAAATAGACAAACCTTATGTAAAAAATGGGGTAAAATCATCGGTAACAGGCTCCAGGACTATAAAGAGTATACTGAATGTTTTAAATTTTTGTAAATCCTGCATGTGAATGAAGAAATGTATAAAAAACAACTTCTATTCCTATAATCTCGTGGCTTATGACAAGACTCCCGTGGCATCTCTTTTAAATGAACAGCTATTTTCAACTCTTTTAGCTAAAGCTATAATGTATGAAGAAACTAGGTTTTTATTTATAAAGTTCCGTTAATATGTTTACCTGATAATTTTTTTACTTTAGAATATAATTAGACTTTCTTTATACAGGGGTGTTAACATTGCAATGAAATCGGCCAGTAAATCATTGAAAAAAGAATGTGCTGTCCTGTTAGAAAATATGAAAGTAAGAACTGTTGTTTTACAACTTGAGGCTTTTGTAGAACTTATGTAAAATGATGAAAATGTGTTTTATTTGAAACATTTAGCAATACAATGAATCAGCAACTTTGTTTGAAAAGTCACAACATTGGGATAAAGCTGCTGCAGTTTATATTAAATTAAAACAATGGTAAGAAAACATTTATTTCCTTTTCTTCTTGTTTTCGATTGATAGTGTTGTTGTTGACGATAGATGGGGTAACTGTATGTTGCTACCGTTTTATTGGATTAATCTATCAGCAGTCACCTGATTTAAATCAATTCGTGTCTAATGTATAATTTACTTTTAAAGGAATAAGGTTGGTGAATTGATCAAGCATATTACTTCACCCAAGATATTAACACAATACGCTAAAGCTAAAGAATCAGATGGCAAATATAAAGACGCTGTGACAGCTTATAAGAGGGCGAAAGATTACGAAAGTGTAATCAGGTACTCTATTGGCAGTTTTAGTATCTTTAACTATTTAAATACTCTGAAATGTTGACCTTATGAAAGCTTGAGTTAGAGTACATGCGATATGTTTCTTTAGGAGTATATTTCGTTTAGAATCAATTTGGACCATTTACAAAACCCCGAAGAAGCTGTTTTGATTGTTAAGGAAACGCAGTCAGTTGAAGGAGCCAAAATGGTTGCTAAGTAATAAAATCGTCCTAATAATACCAACTACACTTTAATTTATTTCATTAGTATCTTTGTTTTTAGAGATGCTTGTCTTATTTAACCTTTAGGTTTTTTCAAGATCTTGGAGATTTTGCGTCTGCTATACAATTCTTAGTTTTATCGAAATGCGGCGAAGAAGCTTTTAAACTTGCACAGGTATGGCATGTTTTCGAGTTAGATTAGCAACATCTTTTAGTTAATTGACTTTCAGCTTTAGGAATATTATAGATGAAACCCAAAAAATATTTTGATACATATTTATTTCCAGACTTTAAATTTTGATTTTAAATGTCTTGTGTCTTTAACTACTTTATTTGCACGATTTCTGATTTAGTCTCATGATCAAATGGAACAGTATGCGGAAATCATTGGTGAGTAGATTCTTGTTGTTGTTATTTTGTTGTTTTTGTTGATGATGTAAGTTTGTTATTGGTAATTTGCTGATCTTAATTTGTTGTTTTTAACGTTGTTATCAATAATTATTCAAAGTAGTATATCGGTTTGCTAATGCAAATTCATAGTAACCTAATCTTAAAACTAAAGTCCTTAGTGAATTTCGCTTACCCAAAATTTTTATTGACATTTGATCGGATCGACGTATTGAGTTATTAATTTTATTTAATGGCATGTTAAGATAATCGAACCGTTTTATTCCTTTATTAGGCGACAATGCTACGCCATTTGATTATCGTAGCATAGCTGTATACTTTGAAAACCAACGACAGTCCTTACAAGCAGGAAAGTTCTACATGTTAGCTGAAGAGTATCCCAAAGCACTATCTCATTTGTTGCGCTGTCCAGTAACAGAAGAAGGTGATTCGATAGAATATGCTGTAGAAACAGTGAGTCCGTACAAATTTAGCATAAGTTCATTCTTTAAAATTTTGTTCAGTCATTGATCATTGTGATTGTGGTTTTGATTTTGTGATATTCAATTAGACAGCGACCGTGTTACCAAGGCTGAACATGATGATAGCCTTGTTTCATTTAGTTATAAGTAACTGTAAAACCCTTTAAGGAACAATATCTGATTCCCAGGAAAACTTTCCATACTAACCGTATGTTCTCTTTATCTATCTAAAGGTGCGAAAAGCAGGAGATGACAAACTGACAAACAATCTAATCGATTTCTTTATGGGAGAATTAGATGGAATGCCCAAGGTATTACATTTGATTTTTGATTTTAACATTTTCTATTTTCTCTACGAACCCTATTAACGCTATTATTTACTTTTTAGGATTCCAGATTTCTGTTTAAACTCTACATGGCGTTGGAGCGTTACCAGGAAGCTGCTAAGACTGCTGTTATCATAGCTCAAAGCGAACAAGAGCTGGGAAATTATCGCACCTCTCACGATGTGTTATTCAGCATGTACACGGGTTCGTCTTATAAAATATGTGTATATGATCTTTTCTCCCCTTATATGTGTACCATTATCTCTTATTTGATAAAGGTCTGACAAATACGTTTGTACAAATATAAATTAAATAAATAAGGAATAATTAAAGAAATTATAAAATCTGGATATTTGCAGATATGGTAGCGGTGTGAATAGCTTTTCATAACTAACTATTTTGATTTAGAGTTAAGAGAAAGAAAGATAAAAATCCCTAACGAAATGCATCAAAACCTCATGCTTCTTCATAGTTACGTGTTATGCAAGGTATTGTAATCAATTTAAACATGATCATACGCTAGTTATGCGAGCAATTAGGTTTTAACACCTTTGCTCTATTTTCAATTTAATTTGCAGTTGCATGTAAAGCGAGGTGATCATTTGAAAGGTGCCAGAATGCTAATCAGAGTGGCTAATAGCATAAGCAAATTTCCAACACGTAAGTTTTTATGCTTTTATGTCTTGGTTTTTTGTTGTTCTTGCTTGTTGTTGTTGTTGTTTTTGAGGGGGTGCTGTTTTGGGATACGAATGTCTTAAAACTAAGTTTGAGTCTCGTCATCCTAATCATCATGTTGCTTGCTTATTTAGATATCGTTCAGATCTTAACGTCGACCGTCATCGAATGCCATCGAGCAGGCTTGAAACATTCATCTTTTAGCTTCGCTGCAATGTTGATGCGACCGGAATACCGACCTAATATTGATTTAAAATACAAAAAGAAGATTGAGATGATTGTCAGGTAATGTCCCAAGGTTATAAATAAATGAATCAGCTTCCACCTACTACCTAACGTAATCGATATTTAATTCCCTTTAAACGAAATTCAGGAAACCAGATAGAACTGAGGAAGACGAAGCACTTGACGGATGTCCGTTTTGTTCGTATCCAGTTCCTCAAACTAAACTCGACTGTCCCGAATGTAAACAGCACATACCATATTGCATAGTTACGGTAAACAAAATTATTTTTCTTTATTCCTTCCTACCAATCATATTTTATGTTTTGCTGGTCTCTTTATTTGTTTCTACCAATCAAACTATATGTTTTGATGATTTATTTGTTCGTTTCAACCAATCGTATTATATGTTTCGCTGGTCTCTTTATTTGTTTCTACCAATCATACTATATGTTTTGATGATTTATTTGTTCGTTTCTACCAATCATTTTATATGTTTGCTGGTCTATTTATTTTTTTCTTCTAATCCTGCATTGTTTATAACTGATCTCTTTGTTCAAAACTTCCAATCATACTGCAGGGTCGTCATATGATAAAAGAAGATTGGTGTATTTGCCCAAACTGTCAGTTCCCGGCTATATGTTCTGAATTTAAAGGGTAAAATCAATTATTAGCCTAGAAACCTTCAATTAAACGGTCTGTTGTTACTACTAGCATTTATATTCTGTCACTGCTTTTAGTTTGCTTGAAGGCGATGAAACAAAATGTCCTATGTGTGCCGAAAAAGTGACAATAAATAGTTTGAAACCTGTTGCTGATCCTTCTATCTATTTACGATCACTCACTGGAAATGAACCCACCACTGAAAGCTGATCTTTATGCTGACAAAGTGCAATTGCTCTTTCATACTGCTCGTTTGGTTTCAATTATTTGTTGTCTGTGATCACCTTGAACAATCTGATGTTTAAGTTGGATTTATAAAAGAAACAATGATGTTTCATATTGAACACTAGTTATTTCTGTTATTTCAGCATCTCCTTTTTTCTGTAATTCGTCATGTAAACAAATTAAAATCTTGATCAATTTATAAACTTACTTTGTTAACTATGACAAAGATTAACAGATTTCTGTAAGAGTTCAATATATTAATTTTTCCTGGTTCGCACATCACCAAGTTCTATTGTTCCATGAATCACGAGTTTTAAAGTTGTTCACAAGCTTTTATCGGGTTGATATTTCACGTGTACTTTAAAAGAGGTTTTTAAATTTGTACATATGTTATTATATATTAAAAAATTCTACTAATTATTGTAATTAATGACCACTTAACAGAATTGATTGTTAATGAAAATGGTTTCCATTCGTGCTTCATTCGAATGATTTTCGAAACTCTCTCATAAACACTAGATTGTGTCAAGGGTTGGTAGTTACCTAAGAATTTAATAAATATTTGGAGTTGATGATTTTTAGAAGGTGAGATATGTAAGATGGATCAAAACTCGTAATGTGCTAACTCAACAAAAGTTATGATCACAAAATTAACAACAAAAATTGGAAACTGGAAGAAAAGGCATAATTTATAGCATTAAACCGATATATATGCGAGTAGCTAATAAGTTTAACATTGGAAATAAAAGCATGTTCTCATTCTCTTAATCCATCAGGGCTGTAGCTAGGTTTTTTCTGGCTACAATGATACATGATCCAGGAAGTTGGAGCTGATTCTGTTTCTCCTAGTATTGTAAATGCTTCTATAGTTTCCGATGATGATGTCATAAATTTTTTCCACCAAGACAGCTTAGAATGACCGAAAAACCGTCCTGTTTGGTCACAACCGGTAACAGCGTGAAACCCAAGTGGTGCTCTACACATAGTAGTACCTAGTTCTTCGGGAATCAGTGTAAGAGGATACTTGTGCTAGGTTGTTTTAAATACTGTACTGCTACAAATTTCATCAAAGTAATGAAGAAGTATCAACAGCACATCAGTGTCCGAACAGGATATTACTAAATCAGAAAAGGGATTTCGCTTGCTCACATCGATTGCGTGAAGTACTATCCCTGTATCAGTCTCTTTGTGTGTATAGTTTTTTAACTCTTCATTTAGATCTGAAATATTAGTTATACATGTCTTGTCATATACAATAGCTTAGACAACAACTAACTGATTTTGCAACTGCAAGCTTAAATAACTAGTTAGTTCTTTTTTCGTTTCAATAGAAGAGAGAAATTGCTTAGTCATAAGATGACCAATTGGCGTAGTGTCGGAAACTTTATACTTTACTGAAAAACTATTTGTTCGCTTTGCTCTTGTATTCGATTTTAATAATTATTTCTCATATCTGTCAAAAATAACTCTTACCACGGCAAAGCCTAGTACTTTTTGGTTTATTATATAAACCATATATTGCTGACAAAAGTACCCGTTTTTTCTTTTTTAATAGTATCCTATATCAACCCCTGTCCTTCTAACTTTTCATTGACGAAGTTATCATATTTCTCTTGGCCAAGTTCTTTTACTGCCAAGAAACGTTCTGAAATATTATCTGGTAAATATTTTTTGGTAAAAATATTAAACAAACCATCACTGCGGTCAAAATTGACATGTTGTGCTTCGAAAACCTTAAAAAAATTGATACGTTGTCGGTCATTCTTTTGTTTTTTGATCCTGTCAACTGATAATGCTCATATATTTTACGTATTGTTTTCATTTTCATATTTCATATATTGTTCTTCAATATTAAAGGTTTTACAAAAACTTTCAACTATATTTCCTAATTCAGCAGCTGTTCGAAAGTATTCATTATATGCATTTTCATAATTTGCTATTCCTTTGATACCTCCAATTACTTTAACTGCCCTGTTTTCCTGTTCAATGCCGTGGTCAGCATCTATGTCTTCCTTTCTACTCTAACATAATTTTTGATTTTCCAGGATATTTTACTGATCATAATGCTATTTTTCAATTTGGTCTGTAAAATACGTTATTTGCAATGTTATAACAGTCAAAAAAGCCATTTGTAGGAGTTTTTTTACGACTATATAGGAAGAATATTACGAGTTATTTAAAGATTATACGATTTATGACGTCATTTTTGTCTGGTCTGTAAAATGCATAAAAAATCAAAAAAAAAAATTGTACACTAGTTTCATTCTCTTCCAAATAGAATTATCTTTCCAAAAATATATAGCAATTGCTTCTACTAAAAAAATCGAGCGGAATTACATTTCAGCCCATACTAAATATTTAATTTAATTAAATAAACACCCCATACTAAATAATTTAATTAATTACTAAAAACCTAAAAACATGTTTTGTTATTTATCATCGATTCGTCTTAATATAAACCATACCTGGGATATGGAATAGATTTATCCCATATCACTGGTCATACAAAGCACCAATTACTTCTTTTTCACAAAAATTTGATTCGGTTCAGTAAACTTATATAAATAATGTTCAATACAGTTAGATATAATATGCACATGTGCTAATCACATGGTCTTAAAAAGCATCTGCGTAGTAAGTTAAACTTTTTGTCTCTCGGCTTTCTCGCTTTATAAACATTTGGTAATAATTTATAGGATACTTCGGTTTAACTTGTTTTGTCTGATAGAAAGTCACACACTGATATATCAGTGATAGATTTCAGTTTAAGAAGGTAAAAAGACAGAAAAACTACTTCTGTTTAACTACTTTGTAATTATCTAGTTACCTCAAATAAAAAACCATAGCTAGACTAAATAATTTCAGTGCATTGCATTGGTATTTCCTGCACAATCCCAAACAATGTTCCTTGTACCACCTGTTTTAATTTTCAATGACAATGTAGGAAATTTTATATACATATAATTTTAGGGGCATGAATATTCTCGTTCTTTGTACAGGTTCAATCAAACAATTTGATTTAACTAACCATTTATCAAAACAAAGAAAAAGATCTGTTTCCAAGCAAATCAAATCTTTATTTAAAATAAAGATAAAGTTAAAATGTTTGAAGATCTTGACTCTTGTTGAAGTTTGAACCCATTTTATAATCTTAAAAGATATTGCGTAGGTTTGTAATTATGTTCAGTATCACTGTTTGTTTCAAGCTCCCACACAATATGAGCTCCCTACCTTATTAACAGCACTTGAACATATTGGATTTTGCGAAAATAATTTGCGAGCCTTTTTTTATAATTGTTTAATAATTACACTTAAACAAGTTTATTTTATGCTTAGATACTTAGGCTTAACTAATTAAGAATGACACTGTATAGATAATACCCTTTATATTACTTTTTCTATAAACTTAATCTGCCACAAGCAAATTTTCTTATATTTAACGGTTCTGCTTATACATGTTTGAATTTATTAATAAATAACATAGCTATGGATTTTAAATGAGAATAATGGAAATCTACCATTCACAAAAAAGCTTAAAAAGCCTTATTATTTTTAATATTAAAAATAATAATTATTTGAAATATCAAACTATCAAGGTCCCAATGAACCCCTTTTAAATTTGGAGTGCCATTTATGTATGAAATGTATTTTTTTTGGAAATAAACATAGATTTAATAAAAATCTAATATAAATAATTTATATACTGGGTTAATCTCAGTTAAAGGATTGTTGCAACCAATCCAAATGGAATACGCCATAAGTGAGTCAATAATAGAAAGAAATTCATTTAGTTCAATTCAATGAATCTCTACAAAAAGGTTTAAAATCAAAGTTGGCTTCTTCCTTAAGTATTCCGCAACTCTTGCAGCTTTCCAAAAACAGTACCAAAACTTCCTCTACCGATTGTTTGATTCCCCTATTCAGATTAAAATAAGTTATATTTATCTTAAGTGATAAGTTATTTTGTCTTTCAAATTATTTCATTTCTCATAAAATGTTACTGCCTGCAATTATGATAAGTTTTAATGAAATTATACATCAAGTTTAGTGCTATTTTTTGTCAAATATTTATAAAAAATACAATTAGAAGTAGTCTTTGACAAATTAGATAAACTTCAATCAACAAGCTCTAATCTAGCTAAAAAGGGGGTCTGGATTTCCTACTCTACCCCTTCAAAGAACTTTATATTTAATTCAAAAACACCTATTTTTATGAAATAAAACATAAAAGTGCCCTTTTTAAGCATATCAGTGCCCTTCCTAGGAGATTCGGATCCTGCACTCTCTAGATTAGTGCCTGACATGTCTTTGTGACATAGCTTCATATTCTAGTGTACTATGTACTGTTTTTGTTTTGTCTTTAAATTACTTTTCAAGCTTTGAAACTCTTTTCAGCTGGTCAGAGAAAAATTATTTCATTAAAAATTCAGACACTTTAAGCAGAGAAATTTCAAAAAGCAAATTCTTTTTTTTCAAAAGAAGGAACAGCAAACATCTTTAAAATCTTCACATCCACCTGTCTCCAAAAAATTTTGATCTTATTAATTTAAAAGTTTTATAAAACATACAAACACTGATAGTTTACTTAGTTATTAGTTAAATTCTAATTCTTATTAATCCTTTAGCTAATTATTGTTAAAAAGTTGTTTCATTTTAAATAATTGTTTATTTTATGTAAAAGTTTTAACATTATATTTCAAGTTTTAATAACTTTTTGTGATGAACTATTTTTATGAACTCAACTAATTACTATTTGTGATTTTTGGAAAATTAGACACTGATTTTTTGATTCCTTTTTTAAGGTAGTTTTTAAATTTTCCTAAATACTTTTAACATATATTTTACTTACAAATTTTATGTATTGAGTGTGGTATAAGAATGGGACAGTTGTTATGTTTTTATGGAGAAACTGTCAGTATTAATGGCACACAATATCATGTTGATAAAAATATCGGTGAAGGTGGTAAGTCTAATGCTATTGTGTTGTATGTTCTTTAAGATGGATGAGTACACTTGATGTTGTCCATCAGTAGCTTGGATGAAGGTAATTTACTAATAAAGATACTATTTTCTTACCTACCCAAACAATATTTTTGCTGCAGAAACCTTTTTCATTGTTGTATTAAAAGAAATCAAAAAGTAATCTTCATATTATATATTGTAATTTAAAATATAACTTTTTGCAAGGCACTTTTATTTCTTGTTATTTAAGTCTAAACATGTGTGGTAATATAAGTTCACATTTTTTATAGCGTTCTCGTATGTTCAATTAGTCCATCTTAAAAATAAAGGTACAACAGAACACTTTGCTTTGGTAAGTGCTAATTGTGGTTATTTTGACACCTAAAAAAATTGTAGATCATTTTATTTAAAAGTAGTTCTCATTGGTAATGCCTGTATACAAAATGCTGGTCTAAAATTTATGTGATTGCACCTATGGTTGCAACTGGCTGTTTCTTATAATGTTATCATTATAACTTTTATTTCAACATCGTTAAAACATAAGGTTTCTGTTTATGCTATAGAGCTATCAAGGTTTTACAAATACTGTTAAAATCTTAAACCAAGAAACAAGAGTTTTGTAAACACTACTTTCAGATATCTGTTAGCACAGTATGGTTATTAATTTTGATTGTATTTTAATTTTGTTTGGTAAAATATCATTTAGAAGCGAGTTCTAATACAAGTTCCTGAACATGAAGAGGTAATACCCCTGATTTGTGAAGTAATATATAAAATGGTTTTGTATGCCTTTGATCATTATATTTTTACATGGTTTTCTAAATTTGTGTGCCTTAATTAATTCACAATAAATTTCCATTTTTTATGGATTTTATAATAAAAAATTCATTATAAAAATCAGAGCTCTGATGTTTAAAAAGTATTAAGTTGACCTAAAGATTTATATAATTTTATATTGTAATCGACAGGGCAAACAATAATATCAAGTATAAAATCAAATTTCCTCAATTTCAGAGAATCTTTGTTATATTAGAAAAGTTATATTATTGTATTGTTTTTTGTTATTATAATTTAAGAAATGCTATGCCAAATGTGTTAATTTTTCTTCAGAAAATAAGATATTTTTTTAAGATCAATAAAAATCAATCCAGTCTCCACTGGAGTTATCGTCAATTCCATTAAGATACTATCTATATACCATTAGATTAAAACATTAGAGTTTACTGTTACAAATCATTAACAACAAAGTAGTTAGTTAGTTCTTTTTACTTGATTGTTTCCTGATGTTTTCACTAGTCAAATAAAAAAGAAAAAAATTTCACTCCATGTAATTCTTCTACAGTACAAATCATGGTAACTTGTCAATAACTATGTAAAAATGTAGAACAATCTTGTAAAAATATCTTGAAATACAGGGGAATTTTCGTTTTAGGCCAAATACTGCCTCATTAACTCTAAATGTTTTTCTTGTATGAATACCTACTATCTATATGCAAAAAATGTGCCACTTACTAGAAAAGTTGGTAACTGACAAACAAATGAATGGATTGCCTGTAGTTTATATGATTCCTTGAGTCAAATAATGCAACTTTTTTTTGTTCTGATAAAATAATTTTGAAAATGAAAAATACCTGATTGATTCAATAAACATTGATTTAACATAAAACGTTTTTATACTCTAGATTTGTTTAATTAAGAGAAAGAGGAAGTTATCGTATATATATGTTTTGTTAAATTTTAAATAATCATTATTTAACTTGTATCTATGTGTTGATACTGTAGATGATAATCAGGGAGATCAAATGTCATCAAGATATCACAAATAGATATATCATGAAATTAATTGATCACAACATTGTGATTGATGGAGAGCGTAAAGAAGCACGTCTGTTATTCCCTTATCATCAGGTAAATTACCAAAAAAATATCATGCTATAAAGCATGTTAAATTAAGAAATTATGAATTAAGGTTACTCCTACATTAATGTTGAAGCTTTCCTTTCATGTTAAAGATAAAAGTTGTCGTACAAGAAAGTCATAAATTGATATAATAAAAAACCAGTTAAAATCTAAAAATAAAATTGTAGGCTTAATACAAAATAAACTTATTTGTTTCTGCAAATAAAACTTTACTTTCATGAACTTATGTAAATTTATAGATCCTTTAGGTGTCCTTTACTTAAAGTTTACTTTAGTTGATTATTTAGCTTCCTCTTCTTTTAGTTAGGTTCAATACAAGAAATGATTGAAGTTGCTACAATTACGAAGAACCCAATTAGTGAAAATGTCATTTTATGTATATTTCAATCTGTTTGCGAAGCTGTAAGAGCCTTCCATACGTTTAGCCCACCACATGCACATAGGGATATCAAGGCATGAAATGTTGATTAGTTCTTGTGTTTAAAATCTATTATTTCAAAAAACTGCTTCTTACATTGTGATTCAAAATCTTTAAATTTAGCTTGTAGTTTTAATTCAGCCATTTCTTTTTTTATCAGATGATATTATAACAGTTTTTTTATCTTTTCAGCCACATAATATGTTGATTGGTGATAACAACACAGCTATTTTAATGGATCTGGGAAGTGCCAGAGAGGCTAGAGTAAAAATAAATTCAAGGTAAAATAACATTTATATCATCTTAAAAGCTGTTTTCTTTATCTAAAGTGTTAGACAACTATTAAAATAATTTTATGTTAATGTCAATTTAATGTCAATATGAAAATTTGGATAGCAAAAAAAGTTACAATCACTGAAGGCAGTCTCTAGTCAATGAAAAAAAAATTCTTGATTATAATCAGCTTTAAATAATACTCGGAAAAGCTTGTTTGTTTTACCCTACTAATTAAATCAATAAAAGCCAAGATTAATTGTTATTAGTTTTTCTTACAGACAAGAAGCTTTAGCTTTGCAAGAATTAGGTGCGCAAGATTGTACTGCAGCTTACAGGTATATACATTGACTTATTTGTTCCTTTTTTTTATATAAACACCTTTTCCTAAATAACTATAGTTTTTAGATAAGGAAAAACCTAATTTTATTACTGTTTGTATGTAAACTGTAAATAAGTAACTTTTTGATTAATTATATTAAGTCTCTTAGTATTGTTCATTAATTTAGTTTTACATTTTAGGGCACCTGAATTATTTGAGGTTCCATCAGAATGTACAATAACAGAAAAAACTGACATCTGGTCATTAGGATGCACTCTCCATGCATTAGCGTATGGGGATAGCCCATGTGACGGTTCTGCAACTTCTGCTGTCAGTCCGAAAATACAATCTAGTGACAAGTAAGTATATTTGCATCTAAAAGTAAAAAACATTTCATGGCTCTATAAGTAAAAAAGACTATTGCTTATTTATATTTGTGATGGTATAGACAACAGTCTAATTGTATTATTCAAAAATTATATTTAGATATTCAAAACCATTCAATGACTTGATAGTGTCTCAATTAGAAACTGATCCTGTGAAACGTCCATCTGTGGAAGAACTCTTAAAATCTGTCCAAATGTTGTTAGCTGGATAATTACCGCTGACCACAAATAATTGCTACCTATTCATATATACACATACATTTTTCGTTTAACGTTACACTACCTGCTTTTATTTATTTTTTATATTATCGAATTTCATGTAGAAAGAAGGAGCCTTTTTTATTTTTTTAATGTTTGTTATTTCTCTTCAAATTATATCGGTTTGAGTCCATTTTTTCGCAGGAGGCTTTCACTTCTACTCTTTTTACTTATATTAATAACAATATATAATCGAAATATAATCTCACGTATGCATATATATTGGAAGTAAACAAGATCCATAGATAACGGAGTTTTCAGTATCTTTTGTCATTTGTTTAATGATTTAAAATATTTGCAGCGTTCAATTATTGTATTGTTACTTCTTACTTGTTGGTTGTTACTTCTGAATTGTTGGTTGTTACTTCTGAATTGTTGGTTACTTCTTACTTGCTGGTTGTTACTTCTTACTTGTTGGTTGCTATTTCTTACTTGTTGGTTGCTATTTGTTACTTGTTGGTTGTTACTTGTTGGTTGTTACTTCTTACTTGTTGGTTGTTACTTGTTGGTTGTTACTTCTTACTTGTTGGTTGTTACTTCTTACTTGCTGGTTGTTACTTCTTACTTGTTGGTTGTTACTTCTTACTTGTTGGTTGTTATTTTTTACTTGTTGGTTGCTATTTCTTACTTGTTGGTTGTTACTTCTTACTTGTTGCTTCTTACTTGTTGGTTGTTACTTCTTACTTGTTGCTTCTTACTTGTTGGTTGTTACATCTTACTTTCTGGTTGTTACTTCTTACTTGTTGGTTGTTACTTCTTACTTGTTGGTTGCTATTTCTTACTTGTTGGTTGTTACTTCTTACTTGTTGATTGCTATTTCTTACTTGTTGGTTGTTACTTCTTACTTGTTGGTTGCTATTTCTTACTTGTTGGTTGTTACTTCTTACTTGTTGGTTGCTATTTCTTACTTGTTGGTTGTTACATCTTACTTTCTGGTTGTTACTTCTTACTTGTTGGTTGTTACTTCTTACTTGTTGCTTCTTACTTGTTGGTTGTTAAATCTTACTTGCTGGTTGTTATTTCTTACTTATTGGTTGTTACTTTTTACTTGTTGCTTCTTTCTTTGTTGCTTCTACTCATTTGGTAATGAGGAATTTGATTCAGATTACTTTGACCAAACTTCTGCATCGATCTTTTATTCTTTATAATGGTTTTACCACGACCACGTGTAATATTTTTCTTCAATGCGCCATTCTCGCATTCTCCTCCCATTTTTCTTCAATACGCCATTTACAGTTTCATAAAAATTACTAGTATTATTCTGTAGATTCGTTTTAAGTATGGTTGATTTAAAGTTAAAATAGTATCTATTTGAACGGCCTATTACTTTAAATTGACTTTGTTATGTTAATCAATAATGAAAAGGTATTACGTTGAAAATAAAGTTTATTTGGGTCAACTAACTTTTTATAGTGCTGTTGTTATTCTTTATGAATTTTTTAAAGAAACGTGTATTTTTTGATGTCGAGACTAGGTTTATCGAGCAATGAACGCTCAGAAACGTTAGATAGTTCGGGCTGGCCCGATGCAAAAGAGTTGAATCTTATTTACTGAATTATTGAATCTTTCTGGGATGAAGAATATCTTATGTACATATATAATTTGTATATTGCAATGCCGAATGTTAACATTTTATTTATATTGAATAATTCCTATTTTGTTCTTTAATTAGTTGTCTATACAATTGTCCCATTCCAGTGCATGTTCAATAATGTACTGAGAAGTGTCTTAAAATTCAGACCTGTGTGTCCATCTATTCCTTCTGTAAATTTTATATATAAACAAATATTATTCAAGCGTGTTGGTTTAATCCTATTTTTACCGGGCTTTTGACTAAGCCCAAAATGTTCAGCAAACATCATCATTTTGGCTGGCGGGCACAAAACTTTTATGAAAATTCAAAAAAATGTTTAAATGCAGCATCTTAGAAAAAAATAGTTTCGAAAATGGGCGTGCCACTAAGTCAAACATTAAAGTCGACAAAGATAAACATAGAAAGTTTGTAGCCGAAAAAACACAAAAGTGGCGGAATCCCCCAATTGAGGCAATCCTTTATCCTCCCTCTAACAATAGAAGACAGATTAACAAAATCAGGAACTTGATGTTTGCTGAAAGTGATGTTAGTTTTGAGGTTTTTAAGCTACCAGAAATCCCATTAGTCTTGCTGTGAAGTTCTATTTAGGCCTCGAATATCTGAATGTTTCCATATGCGCTAACGTGGTTTTATTTTGGCGCTGCATGTTCATAGGGCCCGTCAGATAACCACTGAATGTGGGAGAACTCGCACACATTTTGGTGAAAGTTTAGAACGCTATCCGTTGACACGCCTTTTCGCAGATTTTTAAAGTATAAATATTTATTGTCGGAAATATGAAGGTATCAGGAATTCTATATTTCAACATAGAAATGATTATTGTAAATATAAATTTCCAACCGTGTATAATGGGCGTCCTGTGCGGTTTTTTCTAGGTTTTAAAAGATTTTTGACATTTCTGTAAAGCTGTCAGAATGACATAATTTTTTGCAAACGCGTAAGAATTGTTCAACATACCACGATTCAACCTCTACATGTACACGAATGTTGCGTGATCGGCTTGCGTTACCGCTTCATGGCAGAGTTCATTCTAAACGTAATATAAACATTGGGCCTATATCTTCCTTGCATCTTGCGCCCAAGCTCATTGAATGTAATACACCCAGTATTAATTTAGAAGTATAGTAAGTTCGGGTACTGTTTCTCCTTCTGTTTCTATCTGGATCTTATCACACGAATTAATTCCAAATCCATCTTGTATGGGAAGAGAAATCCACCAACGCACTAATATTGTTTTTTTGGCGCACGAATAAATTATTTAAATGTTTACTTAATTTTAAATATTGGTTTTCAAAATCTCATATCCTTTGTAAATGTAAAATAACGTATATATAAAAAACTATGGACGTTAAATGTATCTGTATTTATCCATGGTGTGTCCATGTAGGCGTGTTTCATAAGAAAAAAACTCACTGTCGTTTAATTTAATACAACCATTTAAAATGAATAACCAAAACTCGTCTTTATGGTTCATTTTTAGCAATTTGCGCCGAACATTTTATGGTTTCATAAAATACATGTAAATGTAATTATGTTCTCGCAGTTTTAGTAAACTTGCTTCCAAAGAATGCTTCAACATGCTTTCCAAACATGAAAACAAGAGACAATTTGTGCAACTTCTACTCCTGGGATTTTATTTTAATTGATCAACAAGACACGCTTCATATGACCATGGTTGTTATGTCTTCTTCGTGTGTTCATATTAACATAAACTCAGGTTTTTTGTAGACATCAAAAACGAACGAGAGAATAACAAAGCCTCATCTGTCTCATCTAAATAAGGACATTGCATTTAAAAAAATAAAAGAAATGAAAATATCTATTGCATATATCTTTTTAATAATTAATGAAAGCAAAAAGTTCTTCCCAACTAATAATTGTTTATTTATAACAACAAAAGTTCTTATCCTGCTCAAGTCGTAGCTACACACACACGGTGGAACATGGTTGGTGCTACGTTAAATTTTTCAATATTTTTGCAGACCACTGAAAGCTATCTCGAAAATTCAGTTCATGAAAAGCTGCATAATTTGAACAGATCATGGAGGGAGTTGCAGGAAACGTTGGAAAACATAAAGATAGAAACCTCAGATACATTATTTCGTGTGAGAGGACAAGAAGCAAAAAGAGCTGATAAAATTTCATTTTGGAAAAAGGTAATAAAAATGTGTAGAAACAGTAAGCCTAGTAGAATTAAAACAGCGTCCTTTTATTTTTATATAACAATACAAAATAATAAAACCTAGTAGAGCTGAAATATAGAAGAAAATGTAGTAGCTATAAAAACGTTTTTCTTTTACAAGTTAGTTACAATCACATTAATGTCTTTGGTGCAAGCTTCTGCTCTAGAATTGAATTGCTTGTAAATAACAGAGACCTAGACATTGAGGTGAAAATTCTGGCCGTTTTTTGACCACTCCAACAATCAAATTTATTAGATGATTATTTGCTTTTTGGTTTTCAAAAAAAAGGATAAAACTTCTCGTAATTATTTTTACTCGATTAATTTGGCAAACCCACTTTTTTATAAAAAAAAGTGTAATAAAATTTTGAAAAGTCGAAAAGCAAAGAAAAGAAAATGCATTCGAATACTTTTTGTTTAAAAGAAGGTTTGTTAATCTTAAATTTATTTTTTAGTATCTGTCATTTCTAAAGAGATTTTATTATCATCCGATTAATTTAAAAAAAAAAATTACAAACATCAATAACGTTTTTTATATTAAAATAATTTAAACATCTTGATTTGCCACAGTTTTAAACTAAAGCTCGTCATAACAATATCGCGAGCTTCATCAGAGATTCTGTCATCTTATCATATGTTTTTCTAGTAAAATTCTACTGAACTGTTAACATAAAAAAGTCACTGGAACGGGATGAGCATTTGTTGAGGTTCTTCCCAATTATTTATTCGGATAATAATAAATTCCTCACACCGCTCATCTCGAACTTGTATAAAAAAAGGTTTACCTAATCCTAAGTGAAGCACTGTGAATCCTAGGGAGACACAAGATCGAATGCTCCACATATTACCACTCTCCCATTCACACACACTCAGTTTAATGTTACCAGGCGTGAAGTTTTATCTTTTTTCCTTAACAATTATGGCTTAGATTGTGATAAGAGTAACTATCCCAGAGGTTATTCAAAAGGTCGAGATAGCATTCAAGCTTCAATTTATGTTTTCAACATATGTATCCAATTATGATTGTCCAAGCAACTGATTTCATCTGTGATTTGTAGGAGAACTGAAAAAGGCCACTGGCATGGAATCAATGAGTGGAATCCATTAGAACCATCTAGAAGAGTAATTAGATAACTCGTTCCCAATAAGTAGCTACTGGATATGTGCACAGCTATATCACTGTTATATTTACAAATTCCTTGGTAAAACAATCCAACCTTAAAACTTATTTCTATTGGCGTCTAAACTAAAAACAAATTTAATTTCTATAGCAAGGAGTTAGTAAAAATAAAACAGTTTGGGTTTTATTGAAATCAGAGATTATTAAAATACCCATATAGTTTTTTACCAAATATCCTCTACTCAATGGATGAGATTTAAATCTTTTAAAGGAAATGTTTAGGAAATTAAAAAAAAAGGTAAATTATAGTTAAAATATGTCTAAATATCTTCAAAAACATCCCTTTATTATTCATAATATTCCTAATTATATTTACAGTAGATTTAAAATTAACAAATTTTTCTCATTTTTATCAATATTCACACCTGTTAGATAATTAAGATGATGGTCATAACAAAAACAAGAAGCACAAGTAACGTCGTACTTGATCAACAAAAAAAAAAATATTTACTACAAGAAAAAGATTATTATTTAACACATATTTTCAGCAAATATGAACAGTTTATGTCACGTGTTATTTTTGATAAACAATAATAAAAACAATCCCTTTATTCAGTTATCAGCCAATGATTCGACAGAGTTCAAACGGCTGGTTTCTAAAAAGGAAAAAAGAAAAGAATAACGCTCATTTCGATACTCCTTTCTCTTACGCAGAGAAATTAAGAACATATTTTCTGATCGCCTGAAGTATTTTAATTAGCAAGAACAAGTTTGTTATTTCGAAGAAGATCAAATAGATGTTGTCTAGAATCGAACGATTGAACTTTTTTCTTATCTTAAAAAATAAAATATTTTGTACAATATCATCACAGATGGACGATAAGGTACGGATGGAAATAATTTGTTTTCGAAAAAAGAAAAAAAGAAAAGACATATGGGGCTAACTGACTAAGTCAATATTTTTTAAGATTGCTAGTTTTTATACAAGTAGTCTAATTGGATATTGTAAAGTAAACCTCTAC
>JAUELD010059954.1:0-17032 GCA_031471615.1 Aglantha digitale | reverse complement strand
AATTATCATCATTTAATTCGCATTATTGCAAAGCAAAGGTAGCTAGTTAATTTATCACAACTAAATGCACTCTGAAGAGTTAGTTATATTTGTTTCAGATTAGAGAGCATCAAAAAAGCTTCTTTTAATTTTCAAAATAATTTTATCTTTGAAATAATAAATTGAAAAGGTTTGAAAAAGCATTAGAACAAATTGCAGTGTTATTTCATTTTATTCCATGGTTTTATTTTTAAATTTTTGATACTTAATATCTTTTTTTAAGGCTCTGAACACACTTGCTAAAGATTCTGATTCTGATAGAGATCCTAATAACGGTTCTTCAAAGGATAAAAGTAAAATGGGTAAAAAATCAAGGAGAAATGTTTCCCATACTAACACTCCTTCTATCAGTTCTAAACTAAAAAGTAATACTACAATAAAAGGAAACCAGATGAACGATGAACTTGATATATCGGATAATCTTGATGATAATCATAAGCTTGAAGGTATTAGTCCGCCATTCACTGCAATAGTGGATCAAAGTAAAACCATTGACTGCAATGCTACTAAAGACTCTAAAAACAAAACTTCAGACTGTATTGCCATTGCTAATCGCAAGATTAAAGCTGATGATCAAATAAACAGTATCACTATGGAAACAATTACAAAAGACTATGATTCAAGTTTTTCAGATGAATTTCAACAAAGCCCAAAAGAACCAACATTAAAAATAAAGTTTTCTAATAAAAAGAAAATCTTAAGATCCTCCACTAAAGTACCACAAAAATTTAAAAACATAACTTGTGTTAAAATTGATAAGGAGTTGATTGATAATTTGACTAATGATAACACAGATATACCTATTTTATTAAGCAATGATGTACCAGTAAATAAGATCACTTCTCCTGCACGAAAACTGAAATTTTCTAATCAATTTCAAGTGCATTTACTTCCTGAACCAGATAATATAACACTAACCGCGACAAGTAATAATGCTTTGAATGAAAATGAATCGAATATTGATGTTGAAATGCTGTCTTTAAGTGAATATCCAAAAGTCATGGTTAAAGATTCACAAGGGAAAAAGGTAAGTGAAGATAAAAATGCTTTTTGCTTCAACCAATATAAATTTAAGAACTTTTTAACCCAGCAGGTCTTTGTGCATCATGGTAATATAATAAAATAGTTTTATGTTTTCTCTGTGTTCTTTAAGAGTGATTTGAAGACATGGTCATGCGCTGTTAGCAACTTTGAGTTTTACTGTCCATCTAAAAATTGCTACCAATCCCATCTTCGTATCAATACCATGTTTACCCACATGAAGTTATGCCTTAAGAAGCAACAGAATAACAGTTTCAGGGATTATGCTTCAGTTCAAGTAAAGTGCCCAGAATGCAATGTAGCAGTTGTAGCAGAAAAGTTATCTGCACATTTCCGTAAAGAACATCTACTTGTATGTTATATTGTAAATGTTTTAATGTTGCTGATTTAACCTTAGTCATTGCTCGCTTTTCTCGCTTTGTTATCTTGAAATATAATAATATTAAGTTTTGTAATAACAGCTTTTGTAACTGTAAAAAATACACTGCTCTTCCAATTGAACTTCTAACTTGAAACAGATTTTTGACTTGTTTTATCAAAATCTCATTTATTTTCTTAAAAACCAGTTATGTATATTATTATTCTATTATAGTTAAACTGGTATTTCGGTGAAGTGGAGAAAGGGAATTGGGCAGTATGTCAGAATTATAAATGTGGCAAATATATGGATGATATTCATGACATTGTTCAACATTTTCATCGCTGTAACTATTTATGGAGATGCAAATACTGTCGTATTGAGTATGATAACGAACCACAGGTTAAAAAACATCACTGTTGCGAATCTTCGGAAGGCGATGACGATAATGCTGATGTTCGTGAAGAAGTCTCTAATGAAATGTTGAGTAATAAAAAAAGTTTAAGCAAAGAGTTACTTCGAGTATCATCTGAAGATATGAGCGAGGAAGACATTGTATCACCTCCACTTAAAAGAAAGATTGATGATGAAAAAGACAATAGTAATCACATTAAGGTAACTTGGGTACTTGGTTTAATCCTGTAAAAATAAAAGTTGTAATATTTACTTTATTTATTTATTGCAGGATTACTTTGCAGGTTTACTTTATTTATTGATTGATCGATTGATTTTGTAGGAACTTAAAATTACTAATACTGAAAAACAAGTTGGTGGTAGAAATAGAAGAAAATCTGCTGCAAGGTAAAGTTGTAAAAAAGGTTTTACAAAAATTTACTTCATTTATTTAGATTTCTTTTTTCTCTTATTTTTAACTTACATTTAATAATTATTTTTCTTTTAGAGCTATTGAGAAGTTATCTTCCATTGTTAAAGCAGAGGTGCAACCTGCTCTAAAGGTTGGCTTGTTTTTTGTGTATTGTCTTCTCAGCATTGTAAATTGTTTTCATGTCAACTATATCTGCATATTTTCCATCTACATAGACTGATTCTTAAAATTTGTGAATTTTTTAGACATTGGTAAATCAAGTTTACTTTTTCGTTTCTTTTGCTTCTTTCACTATTTCAATTATCCACTATTTCATTTGCCTTCCATTTCGCTTGTCCACCATTTCATTTATCTAACATTTCACTTGTCCACCATTTTACTTGTTCACCATTTCATTTATCTAACATTTCGCTTGTCCACCATTTTACTTGTCCATCATTTTACTTGTCTTCCATTTCGCTTGTCCACCGTTTTACTTGTTCACAATTTTACTTGTCCATCATTTATCTAACATTTCGCTTGTCCACCGTTTTACTTGTTCACCATTTTACTTGTCTTCCATTTCGCTTGTCCACCATTTCACTTCAAAATAGTTACTTAAAACAGAAACCAAATAACCTAGAAGTGTTTTGAATACTGCTCTTAAAATTATCATCATGACAAGTTGTAGGTTGTACTTATATTCATTTGCTCTTTTGAATCATTCAGGTTTCAATGCATGTTTCACTAAATAACATTATTGGAAACTTTTAAGTATAAGAAAAATATAAGAAGTCAGCAAATTTACTGAATAGTTGGTTTAAAATGCGGTTGTTAACTCTCCTTCAACATGTCAACATTAGGGAATACTTCTTTGCACCGCCAATATTACCGTGATAGAACCTTATTCATTGATCATTATTTGATTCTTATTTTGGTTTAACAGATCTTTGTATTATCATATGGACTATAGATTGTCTATAAATTTATTTGTTCGTGAAAACTTGTAGAATTCTAAAACATCTGAGATGGAGAGAAGTAGTAAATCAACTTTAAATATGGACGATGAAGATGAATATCAAGCAACATCAAATGAAGTATCATCAAGCGATAATTATGAAAGTAATGATTCACGTAGTGGTAGTGACAGTGAATCAGAGGGTGTTTTATCAGACGATGTGGGACGAAGTAGCGCCTATTTGTACAACAAGAAACCTGTCATTCGGAGAGGAGGTTATTATGATAACAGTTTCTTTCAACAATGGTAAGTATAAATATGAAAGTAAATAAGAGATTAAATACTTTGAATATGTTATTTAATACATTAAGGTGCTAGTTACGTTCGAGCCTGTTACGTTTCTATGCAAACAAATATGGTTGAGCCAGTCTATTTCTGTCCACAGTAACCGGTTTGATTGTGGACATTGGGTATGCATTTTTGATATATTTCATCACTGTTTTCTGATTAGGCTTGATGATTATACCCCTACCAAAGATTTGTTTGTAAACTTGATACCAATGAAAAAAAATATCAAACTTCTGTTAAAAAGGTAGGCTATAATTATTGCTATAAATGTATCTCTTCTTGCTGAATTTTACAACAATACAAGCTTCATTCTTCAATTTTAAAATTCGCCAAAAATAAAAAAAATAAGGCAATCTGACTTTTATGAAGTAAATTTTTATTTCGCGTTCTTAGTAAGTAAAGTTAGTATCATAGAATACCACAATTTATAGATTAATTGTTTCGTTTCGTTATACCTATATATTACTTTATTCCATTACTAATAAATGTTTCTATTAGTATAATAAATTTGTGTATTTAGTGACTATCTAAAATATTTACCACATCCAAAAGCATCACCACAAATAAAAATTTCATACTACTGTTCAATCAAACAAAGAAAATCAAGCGATTATACTTCATTACATCAACTCAAATCATTACCTTCGTTAGATGGTATGTACTTTCACTCAGTGTATAGCAGCAAGTGTATAAGTCAAATAAAAAAATATTAAATGATTTTTTTTCTAAAAATAAAACTCTTTCTTTAGGTTCTTGTTCTTTAACTTTAAATGCAGGTGGTTCTGTTTGGGGATTGGATTGGTGTCCCGTACCTGGTAAGTGTGTTTGAGTATTTTGTGAATTTTCATTTTTGACTATGCCGTGTGCAGTGTTTAGTTTGTTTTATGTAGATACAGAAGATCAATATCTTGCAGTAGCTGCTCATTCTTCTCCCTCTAAAGTATGTTCATGTACATTATTTTTATTATATTACAGAAATTTATTCATTTTAGAATTTTGAATCTCTCTTTACTTGTTATGTAGAAAATTATTAACCATTATGAGTTGGTGTACTACCCTCTGTTAGCTAGGAAAATCGATTATCCACTGAACTTAAGAAGATTGATTCAAAAATCTAAAGATTTAAAGAGATTAAAATGATTGTGTTTTGTTGATAATAATACTGTATGAAGTTACCTACACTTTCAATTTATGATTTTGTTAGTTTTGTTATTTATTGGTTTCTTCGGTTTATAATTTAAGAGATAGGTGTCAGTTGTAAGAAAGATTTTTGTAAAAATGTCTGTTCGATTTAAAATAATAGCTGAAATTATTACATTATAGGTTCATAGCGTAGTTGATACTTCACCTGAACATGGTTTGATACAAATATGGAATGTCGGCAAGTTAAATAGCAATAAAACGTAAGTAGAAATTAGATTATTAGTGTGTGCATATTAAATCAATTGATTTATATATTTTTAAGGAATTGATTACTTGAGAACTTAATTTTTAACTAATATTAGCTAAGGTTTACTGGTCTACTAGTCTATAAAAACGTTTGCCTTATTATCTAAAAGGTTTAACCGTCAATCTGCAAAATGAAATTATCCTTACAATTGTCTTAAGTTATCATTAACAGTTGAGTTGGTATATATGGTACCTCGAATATCATTTATTTTGTCTGTGAAAATGTCAATTACAGCAATTCTATAATGGTGTCTATCATGTAACTGATGTTTTGATTGTTTTTTAACTTAATTTTGCTTAGCCCTATTGCTGTGTTAAGTTATATGAATTTTTATTATTTGATGTTATAACAATAACACTACGGACCCTTTTAATTATTTTTAGATTTTAGTGTCTCCAATGGAGCTCATTTTTTCATCTTTGTTTATTTTAATTGATTTATTTTTAATAAGTTGCTATAATGTAACATAGTAATTATTGTTGTGTTCTATGAATGAAGCTATATCTATCAATCATTCTTATTTAGTAATACACAGCCTAAATTATCATTAGCTATCTGTCATTCGTATGGTCCTGTATTTGATGTTAAATGGTGCCCTTCTGGTTGTTACATGGTAAGTTTGACCATAATTGATAAATTTTACAACCAACCTATAAATTTGAAAATAGCCTATTACTTAATGTATATATATCATTAAAATTTACTTTAGAAAGAAGCTGATAAAATTATAAGACTTGGTTTGTTAGCTGTAGCTGGTGGTGATGGTAAAGTTAGATTATATAGGTATTTATTTATTTAGCTATTCAGAATTAGTAAACTGAATTTAGAAGTTTTTTATAATGAATTTTATATTTAAACTTTATTTACTTTATATATATTGTACGTTTTCATATATCATGGACGATATTTTTATTTTCTGTCTTTTAGTATCCCGGATCCTAATGAAATTTCGAAAGATCAGAATGGTAAATGTTAGGGTTAGGGTTAGGGTTATGCTTTTTATTCAATACGATACGATGGCTGGGGGGATCGAATGCTTTTGAAAGAGATCTATTGTAATCTCTAATACCATTTTTTTATTCAGTATTCGTAGATATGGCACCATCTTTAATTTTGTTGCCACAGAAACAAGATTCAATAGAAACCATACAAACTGGATCATGTCTATCAATATCTTGGCAGCATATGATTAATGAAAGAAAGATTGCTGCAGGATTTGCTGATGGTCAGGGTTTCATCTTTTCGGTTTTTTTATGATGTTAAAAATGATTCTCTAGGTGAATTAAATGAATGTTACTCATATATATTTGCATATAATATTATTTCCTTTAAGGTGGTTTAAGAATATGGAATCCTGACACTAATTCTATATTTCTTACAACTGAATACGAAGGGAATCCAGGTATATAAGATCACTTTGTTTGTTACACGATTTTATATTCTTGATAGTGTTAACTAAATTATCTTTTATTTTCTACTATCTTCTTCAACTGTCGAACCTTTTTGTACTATTATTGTGAATTTAAAAAAATAAAGTTCCTTGTTAATCTAAATTATGTAAATTATGTAGCATGCCAAATATTTTTGAAACATGCTTTGCAGATTGTATTTCTCATTATTTTAGCTGTACTACCAATCATTCATATTGACGCCCATTCATACGCTTTACGCTCGCTTGCATGGTGTCCTTACAATGCTCATATTATTGCGACCGGTAGGATTATTATTCTGGAATAATGTTAATTGATTTATTAATTATCAACTGATTTATTTTTTTATTTTTAGTAATTGTAATTTTATTGTTTGGTTTAGTTTCAAAAGACAAAAGTATCAAAATCTTCAACATCAATGAGCCATACCACCCACTGTTTGTTTTTAAACGAGGTAACGGATTAAACTAGGTACTTTATTTGTGCTCTTAATAATGCTATCAATAATTCTTTAAATTGTTTTTATGTTGATTAGGGTTCCCGTTGAATGTTGAATGGCCTATCACTCGTATCGGATTCTTCTTTACTGAAGACGATTGTTTTAATATCACACCGACATCAGCTAGATATATGGTCTTAGAAAGATTGTTTAAACTTGTGAGAGACGATAAAGATACGCCTCATCCTACCACTAGACACAGGGCAGCTGTATGGGTAAGAAGTCTGTCTAGCAGTCTTTGTTCACGTACTTAACAGTTTCGGGTATCTTAGAGAGATAATGTTTGGTCGTTCTAGTCTTGTTCATACAATAATTATCTGGACTTGATGGCAACATGTGATATAGCAGGCGAAGTTATGGTCTCAAAGAATCAAGATGTCACTGGATCAAAGACACCGACAATTTTACTGAAGATGGAAGTATGAAAAGACTTTTGTTTTATTATCAGTTAATAGCAGGGAAAATTTCTTAAAAACATTAAAGATGTACCCCAGTATGTTTATCACTTATAATAATTTTTCTTGTTTTTTATTTAGCCTGTGTACCATATTGAAAGAACATGGGATTATCCTGATGATAATGAACCAACCAAAACATCAATTTATCAATCTAATACTAAAGTTGTAACACAGGCTGATGTGGATTGTATTAATCTGTTAGAGGATTATAAAAAACACTTTAGCAGCGAAGAGGAAGTACTTGCTAAGTACAAATATAAGTTCGCAGATTCGAACAAAGTTAGTGAATTCAAGAAAGTTACTTTTTTAGAGAACGTTCAATTTTGTAGCAATTTTTTAGAAAAGAAGAAAACGTGGCAATTGTTTATTTTTGTGTATAATTGATTTGTTGTATTCTTTTAATTCTTTTAATTCTGTTACAGTTTGAGTTTACAAAGCACCGTTTACGATCGGACCCTGACAACCGTCGTTTAGAAAAGATTGGTTTACTCCAGTCGTCCTTGATGGATGAGATTGAAACACGATCCGTTCAAAAGGTTTTTGTTGTTGTTTTAAGTGTTTTATCACAAATAAATGATTCAACATAAATAAAGAAATAAAATAAAAATGAGTGTGCCTTAACTTTTAGGTGACTTGGAACCAAAATTACGGTTGTCATACGTGGCTTGCATCTGGTACGAAGATCGGGATAATACGATTACATAACTTTAAAGCTTGGAGTTGATCGTTGTTTTTATATGAATTATGCAATATTATGATAAAATATGTTTTACCAAAGCAGTTCAACCCACTCAACAAATATACTGCTCTGTTTCATATATAAGTTTTATTTTAATACGTTTTTCTTTAGTAAGCTACTTTTAATATTTTCTTGACAGAAGGATATGCTGCTCTTACAATAAATATATTTACTATGTATGACTTCTGAATCTTGTTACTGCATATAACCTAACTCTTCTCACTATTTATAAGATATCTTCAGTTGTGTGAACACTTTTGGTGTTTTTTTGTATTCAATTTATACATTGTACATTCATAAATATATATTTTTTCAAATAAAAAAATAAAAAAAAGTGAAGTTTAATATTTGCTTTTTAATTTTACTTTTGTTTGCTTATTATTTTGATAGATTATTTATACCTTTTTAACTTACAGTTTCAAAAATACCATCATTTCACTTTTGTTTTTTATCATAACCCCTTTAACAACACCACTGATTTTTAAAATACATTCTGGTAATCTTGCTTACTGTTTCTATTGGTTGGGTTTGTATTTGCAACAAGCGTAATAGTAGCTCAAACTTAAAAACTTGTAATAGTTATACCCCCCTGCTACTACCTTTTATCTTTCCTCTAGTGACATCCTTGTATATATTGTCATCGCCCTTCTAATAGCACCCCTGCTGTTATTAATACCCCTTTAATAATACCTGTCATTTTTTAAGTCATGGTAATCTTGAATAGAGAAAGGAAAAGATATAACTAACTTCCGTTAAGTTTTTTTGACCTCATCATTGACGTTATGAGATATGGAAAACTCGGGAAATGATCTTATACAATGTCCTATATGCAGCATAACATTTGCTGAGAACTTATGTGTAACTGATAAACAGCGCCATGTGAATACGTGCTTGGATGAATCCGTTATTACCAATGACGAAGTATTAGCAAAAACATTACAACTTGAAGATGAAAGTAGCAACGTTGATGACAATGAGACTATATTGTTTTGTTCGTTCTGTCATAAGCTTTTAACTAAGTGCAGTTTAAAACAACGACAAATTCATATCAATCAATGTGCTGATCAACTGGAACAGATTGAACGGCCAACAAGAGCCAGAACGAAAACTAAAGGCGTTAAAATGAAAGAACCTGTCTGTCCGTTCTGCCATCATGCTGTCAATCAAACTGTAACTATTTTAACACAGCTTGGTTTTTATTCCTTTTTTTTTGTTAGTAAATTATTGTGTTTGTGAAACTTAATGGGCCAATGCATTGTTATTGCTTAGTGACCGGTTCTCACATGATAAAAACGTTTTTACTTTGCATTCACAAATTTCTTTCTGTTTTGGCCTTATTACTCGATGAATAAGAAAACATATATGAGCTAATTTCTAAAACAGTGTCTCACTAATCTGTGACTGTTTTCAATTATTCCAATCATATATTTAGAAGCTCGCTACTCATACGAAGCGCTGTGCGAAGAAACACAACATACCAGCGAGCGAATTACTGACTGTTTTACGAGAGTTGCCTTCGTTGACGAATAAGTATTGCTATGTTGATAATTTTTAAATTCATTTTTTATATGTTGATGTTGGGTTCAGTATTCACCCACAATGTTATGTTATATAACAGTAAATAGTTAAAACTCTCAAAGGTATGTGCACTTATATAAATCTCTTGAGAGTTATGTTTCGTTTTGTTTTAGAGATGCAAAAGAAGTTTTCAACCAAACTAACAGAGGAAAAAAAAAGATTGATATTAAGTAAGTGTTTTGTGGTATGTTCGGGGTAAAAACAACTCACGCTGGTTATGACTACCTCCATCCGCTAACTAGTCGCAATAAGTGTCTACTGGTATTGCGTTTCCATGTGTTTACTTGCATTTACTTCTGCTTATTAGCGCCTCTAACATTTTCGTTTTTTTTGCACGTCGATAGTTCTCGAGGTTTGTCGTCACAACGCGTCATGTTATCTTTGTTATTCCACGTCATTATTATGCGTCATTGCTATCACTTTTTCTATCTGTTGTTAGCGAAATACCGCCATCAACCAAGTTAACATTGCTACCAAACACATCAGATATTATCCACAAAGCTAACGAATTGATGCTACTACATAAAGTAAGTTTTCATTCAACGATTCTTTTATGTCTTAATGATAATTAGTTTAATAAAACTCAATTGGTGTTGTAGAACTCCGATAGCCTTCCATCCACCCCGACATTCAAGCCAAGTACAATTTCAGGTAAATGCTCATTTTGTATATACTTTAAATAAACTTAGTTCAGATTTACTCTTTAGAATATCAGTTTCACTTTTTAACCAACGTTATTTCCATTGTTTCTGTTGTAGAAAAATATGACTTGATATATGTATCCACGTTAAAATTGTCAAATAAGAAACCATATAGATATTCATTCTTTGTTTGTTTTAGAAAACAAAAAAATCGACAGTGTATTTAAGGTAAGTTTTCTTATTGGTTAATTTGTTCCAGAAACCCCTTTTAATCGCGTTTTCTATCACAAACAAGCACATGTCTGTTTAAACGCAGATAAAATACTTCCGCTGCTCCTACGAGTGACCAAGGCTTTACACGAGAAAATCTGTGTGTATTATTTCCACAGATTGTAAAATATGCCGTTCCCTAAATGAATAACAAGATGAAATATGCATATGTAAAATGGGTCTTGAGAATATCACTAATAACTGAAGTGTAAATGAAATACTTCTTGAAAATATATATTCAGTAGAGACTATTTAATTGTTATTAGCTGTTACATTGTGGTAACTATCTCCGCTGTTAGCTGTTGCATTGTGGTAGCTATCTCTGATGTAAGCTGTTGCATTGTGGTAGCTATCTCTGATGTAAGCTGTTGCATTGTGGTAGCATCTATGTTGTGTTAGCTGTTGCATTGTGGTAGCATCTATGTTGTGTTAGCTGTTGCATTGTGGTAGTGTGTTTGATGTATTTATTAAACAACTTGATCTGATTTTTGTGAATAAATTTTATTTAATGTGCTACCATCACATAAATTGTTGCTTTCGTGACAAATTCATCCTCCGTTTTCTGTTTAGACTTGTTCACAGTGTAAGTTGTGGAATATATGTTCGTACAAACCGGACATAAAGAATGGACTTTTTTTACTGGACAAGCTCCATGATGATATAAAGCTGTGCGATGTTGAAGAGGAGAAAAAAGATGACTCTTTTACGGTTACTCAATACGACAAGTTAAATATATTAATGGAATTGAATTCATCAAATCATGGTTTAAACCAAACAACTGACGGCGGTTTCATAGAAGATCAGCAAGATGAAAGTCTTTCTGTAACTACCTTCTTAACATTTTTTCTCTGCAATGATAATGTCTTTGCCTTTCTTTAAATTTCTAGATATTTGTTTACTTACAGCTTGAAACAGAATGTCATTCAAAGTTACTTGCAGATATGACTTCATTATTGGAGTCTTCGATAAATGCTGATGTAAATATACTCTGTGCTAATGACGTCACATTGCCTGCTCATTTAGTAATTTTGATGATGCGATGCAACAAATTAGTGGAGGTAAAATGTTGTTTCGATTTGTTTTATCGTAATTGTTTATATAATACTCTTTGATAATTTCAGTCCTGTCCGTACGTCGGTAACGCTTTTTCTCAGTATCTGTTCGTTAGTTTTTTCTGATTTTTTGCATGATCATAGAGATTCTAACTGTATAATAAATTCACTAAATAGGTCAACTTTGGCTCAAAAATAGGGTATGTAAGAGAACGCTACATAACTTTTTTTGAATTTTTAAATGAAATTGGACATGTTCCTTAAAACTCTTGTTTTAGGGATTTTTGGGAGAATAGGTCAAATTTTGCCCAAATAGGCCTAAATAGCTCAATCTTCGAATATATAATCATTCATTGGACGACTCACTGGAATGTCATCAGCCATACTTTATAATGTTACATAGTTAGTTATAAGTAACAAAATATCAAGAAGTGCAAAACATTAAGAATAGCTATTGTTAAAAGTATGAAGACATTAATTTTGTGTTTAAAATTTATATTAACTTGTTGAAGAAAAATATTGAAAATTTATCTGAAACTTATTACCCACCTACACCCGAAATATTTATCTGAAACTTATTACCCACCTACACCCGAAATATTTAACTGAAACTTATTACCCACCTACACCCGAAATATTTAGTATAAAGACGAATTGTATTTGGTTGTTAGTGGTCAAAAGTTAAAAAAACATTTTCCAAAAATATGGTTTTCTTTTCACTCAAAATATTTCACCTTCTTTCGATAAATAATGAATTAAAAACTGAGGGTTCACTGATACTGTAATGCTTGTTATTTATGCTTGCTTTATACACGCCAATTGCATTGACCTCATGCCCATAAATCAAGGCGTTAAATGATAAACTCTTATGTTAAACTACATTTTTGATAGTTTCGTTTACCATTGAGTTTTACAACTTCAAAAACATCTAAAAATTGGTAGATTTAATTTCGTTTTCTTATATTCTTTTGTGTATATTGTTCATGAAGTTAACTTTAATCAGATGTTACTAATTAACAAACCTGTTATTTTAGTTCATCTCAAAAGACACACTAACTTTAAACCTTTGTTCTTACTCCTCCATTGCTGTGGGAGTATTACTGAGATACATTTATACTGGCAAGTTATCCACACACAATGTCGATCATATAAATGCAACCATGGAAGAAGTCTACCATCTCGCCATTAAGTTAGTGTGGAATTTTGTTGCATTTATAGCCCAATAGCTTAGAGAAAAATAATATCGATCTAATTAATTTAATATTTAGATTTAATATCGAATTGTTGATTCGTTCATGTGAGATCAATTATCCTAAATTTACGTTAGCCGAAACCAATAACAATGATGCTGATGTTGTGGAAACGTTTTGGAAATCGACGCAAAAATTAAAATGTTTCAATCAAAACAGCGATGATGTTGGTGAGAACGATACTGATGCAATGGAAGAAAGTAACAACAAAAGTATGGAGGGGTGTCAAAATAGTGACCAAGATGAAATGGATGGATGTTTTTCAGAAGATGAGTTAGATTTAATAAAGACGATATTTCGTACTGCAGGGGATCATTATAATAGCAGCAAGTGTTTTTTTCGTGATAACAATGGCCACTCTCTATCAAATAACGAAGAACGATCATCGTCAGCTTCTAAAACAAATTCACCCTTAGTTATATCAGACGGGGAATCTTCATGTAAAAGTATAGATCGGAAATCTCCACGTAAAATTACTGATAGAGAATTTTCAAGTCAACATTTAGATGGGGATTCTCTATGTAAAAGTTCAGACGAAGAATCTCCATTTAAACGTGGCGATAAGGAATCTCTGAGTTTTGATATAAAAAGGGGATCCCCATGTAAACTTTTAGATGTGGAATCCCCTTATAATTATTCAGCGGAAAAATCACCATTCAGGAATTCAATTGTTGAATCACCGGATAAAGTTTCTGTGGATGATGGAAAGATATCTTTCCGAAGACCGGTAGACTCGATGTTTCAAACAGGTGATGAAAACATTAACGGTGGTCACACTGACCTTATGTCGACAGGTTGCTTAGATGACTTCAATGATAACGATTTCAATGTTTCGGACGATATTATCGATGAAACTACGTCTTCGCCTCCTGTTTACACCCAAAGATTTGCGAAAGAAAATGCTTTGCCGCAAAATATTAACTTAGATACTAACCTTTCTCAAGTAAGTATTAATAGTGGTTCAAACTCTTAGTAAAGTATTTTTAATGATAAATATCTTTACAAATACAAATATCTTAATGGATTTTTGAACTTAAATTTCAGAAAAAATCAAAAAGATATCCTCATCAAAAGATAAGCCTAGGCTAGCCTCCAGGTTTTGATAACCAGAATAAACTTTACAGGTTCTTATCCCCTTTAGAGTAGTTCCCAGGCTTAAAATAAAAAGTCCTCTCAAAAACAGAATTTCCATGCTGTTATGACTTTTTCCTTAATTTATATAAATTTATATCATTTTCATGAAACATTCAAAAAAATCAAAATGGTAGATTTTTACGCAAAGAGAGGTATTGTAACCGTGTATTTGAGTTATTTAAGGTTACTCTTCTTCGTTTTTTTTACAGCATTTTAAGTATTTTGAATTGTTTTTAAATTGTTTTTATCTGCTTCAACAAATCATAGTGTAAGGTCTCGTTATTACTTTAGCATCATGACTGTGATATAACACCTGATGATAGTATCTGTGACACACCTTTACCTTTATCATGTGACACACCATGTGGTTCAGACAATCGTGGTGATCAATCCGACTGCTATGTGTTAGAATGTACGATCATAGACGCTGCAGAAAAGACATCTTCGACGATGAAAAGTTCAGTTAAAAATACCATAAAATGTCCTGAACACACAAATACCCTGTCTTCTTCACTTCTCTTGAGGAACGTAGGTGAATCCTCAAATGGAAATCAATTCGAAGAACAATCGCCTTGCGTGATCAATCAAAAACAGATTAAACACACAATACCCGATAACGTTTCATCTAACTTTAATGCAACCAAATTTGATAACATTGCTAATTCTTCTTCTTTTAATAATATTTCTCGTCTTCATGACTCTCGACTCGATTTTCTGAATAGTAGTAGCAAAAGAAAGAAATCTCGAAATATTAATGATGGCACGTATGTTAGAATAAGTACTGATGAAAGCAACTCTGATCGCGAACAACATAAAAAGCACAAAGATAATTCACACATTTCATGTGCTGATGATACTACGTGGTTATCGACGTGTAATTCCATACGAAAGAAGCCTGCGAAGAAACGATCCAGAAGTACTAGCAAAAAAACACTTCAAAGTGCAGAATTTAAAACGTTATTAAAGCGAACACGTTCTTCACTCGTCCCTTCTTCTTCGCCATCTTCTGAGGAATGGTAACGATCATTTGTATGTTATTTTGATATTTGTACCTACCGAAATATTCGACATGCTTTTTTTGTATTGTTTTCTGTTCATAGTATTACATTCTATTTTTAGTGAGATACATGAAAAAATGGATGACGATATTACACATGTTATTTCACTCTGTTATGCTAATCACCATGCTACTAAAGATGTTTCAAAGAATGATGCTACCTTAAACGATGCTTCCATGAATTTGATTTCTAACGATGATGTTTCCATAAATGATACCTCTAACAATGATGAACCTACCTTAAATGATGACACTTCTAACAATCTTGCTCCCTTAAATGATACCTCTAACAATAACGTTTCTTTGGATAATGCTTCTCACAATGTCAGTTGTGACGATGTAACTCCATTGACGCATAAAAATCATCATACTTCAATGAATGGTGCTTCAAACCAAGATCTTTCTATTTATAATGCTTCTGTGAATGATGATATCACAGTTCGTTCTATTAGCATTGACCAAACGACTACATGTAGCACCTCTGATACTGTAGTCAAAGTAGGTGTTAGCACAGCATCTAGGTCACCTTGTGGTGAAATAAGTTTGGTTGACAACCTATCACTTAATACGGATGAACATAGTGGAGTGGTTCATATGGAACGTAAAGTTGATGCATTAGAGAGATCGTTTAATTTAGATGATACCAAAGGAATATCTTTGTGTTCTCAATTTGATGATTTTTGTTACAATGTGGATGACGGAGGTTACAACTCTTTTCTCTGCGATTTGAACTATTCGCCTGCCACTGGTAAAAAACCGGTTGAACGTTTAGACGGGCATGAAAATAAGGATACCACCACCGAGTTAACCGGAAAAGACAATGTTGAATATTTTTCGAATAAAGATACCGATATGGAGGATTCTTTGATTATTTCTGCCAATGTATCAAACACTGAAACAGATTGTCGCGTAACTCCGTCATGTGTACCTGCTGGAAAAACATTAAGACGATCACCTTTTGTTGCAGGTTGTTTTATTCATCCTGATACCAACCTCCCAATCACGCCCATGCCTGATTACTCGACGTATCCAACGCCCAAGCTCAAGGTGAGTGAAAGTACTCTTCTTATTTATACGTTATGTTTTTATGTTCATATTACTTAAAGTCAACCCACTCTTGCTTGTTTAGAACGAAATGAAAAAGTTTGCTTTGAAAGGTATACCCAAGAACAAGATGGTGGCGAAGATGCAAGAGATCTTCAAGTATCAACATGATTGTATGACTCATTACATATTCTCGTTTTCAACATTTTGTAACTATTGATGTACGTAGCCAAGTATAAACACTTTGTTTTCAGTCATCGATTGGGAAGTTGATTTGAAAAAGACTAAAGCTAAAAAATCAGAAAAAAACAATACTAAAAAAACTCGCGCAACTCGAAAAGAAGTAGATGATGACGATGATATGACATCTCAAATAACTCGAAAAGAAGTAGATGATGACGATGATATGACATCTCTAATAACTCGAAAAGAAGTAGATGAGGAAGATAATGAGCATACCCAATCCAAACAAAAAACGAAAATGAAGTAAGAGTTTTTCACTTAATATAAACAGGTAAACAACAGTGAAAAAAAAAGTTTATAATAATTTTTTTTTCAAAATGATCCATTTTGGACACACTATTTTTATTTTAATACAAAAAAGACACCGCGGTGGAGTAATCACAATTTCGTGACGCACACGTTGCAGAACATAAAAGTACTTTTTTTTTTTATAATTTTTTTTTTTTTTTTCATGTAAACAAATACAGTATACAATCAATTCAAAAATTAATAACGCAATAACTCATTAATATAAAAAATCGTGATATAAAAATAACAAGTTTCTAACAGCTACAAAAAAATTACTAATCAAACTTAAACTCAAAAATACACAACACATTTTCTAAACACATACAAAATAATCAAAAATAAATTAAAAA
>JAUELD010059732.1:3713-23946 GCA_031471615.1 Aglantha digitale | reverse complement strand
GTGATATTAGCTTAGGATAAGTAGCTTCGTGTGAAAACCTATTTTTCAATTCCACAATGAGATTTCCAGTTGCCAAAACCCTGAATGATCTACAAAATGCATTTTCTTTTAATAAACCATAATTCTGCATTTATAAATAAATATCAACTGCCTGTTATATATCTACTTCTGAAGTATGCCTCACATATCTAATAGATGCGTGTAGCTTCGGTAGAAGAGAAATACATATAGAAACGCACGCCATTAATCAACAGAACTGAAAATTGCGTGCGATTTACCGCACACCAGCCATTTTATTCCTGGGAAGGCCTGTTAGGCATTGATAATTGTTTTTATATGAAAAACAAATTGACCTAACTCTTTTCTATTTTAAATAACAATTACTTTTATCACATTTGTTTTGTTAATTTATTTTGAAACAGTTAAAACAACATGGTTTAATCAATTTTGGCACAAATACTATAAATGTTTCAAGAACTTTTCGTTAGTTATTTTTTTTGAATTTTTGCATTAAGTGAGGCGTTGCTAATTGTTTTTATTTGAAAAACAAATTGATCTAACACTTTTTTATTTTAAATAACTATTACTTTTATCACATTTGTTTTGTTAATTTATTTTGAAATAGTTAAAACAACATGGTTTAATCAATTTTGGCACAAATACTATAAATGTTTTTTTTTAAAGGAAAAATAAAGTGTTTTTTTTTTTTTTTTTTTCATAAAATGTCTAATGTAAATGCCTCATACTTTTTTCTTATGAAATTTAACTCTATTTGTTATATTTAGTTAAAATCTTGGCTCCATGGAATTGTTTCCATGTTTTTCCCAAAAAGTGTTAAAACAACCTAAAACATACGAACACTAGAAAAAAGTGTTAAAACAACCTAAAACATACAAACACTAGAAAAAGCAAAAATAAAAAATTTTTCTGTCCTACTAACATAAGGAGACTGTCTTTCTTGCTTTGCTCAACTACCATACTTCCACATTTAATTATTGCTTTAGATAGTATTTCATTTTACTCTTTTTAAGTCTTAAAAAAACATACAAATAAAAAAAGCCAGCCAGACTTCTCTCAATAATTTTGTCTGATCAAGTTATTTGATTTAAATGTTTCTAATTTGAAATATGCTATATAAAAATTATAGAATAAAACCTTATTAACAACACCATTTACCGAAAAAAAACCTGATGCAAACCCTTGTGTGCTCTAAGATTGGAAACAAAGTTGCTGTGACAACCTAATCTTTATTGATGAACTGCGCTATGTATCGTATACACGAATGCAGAAATATCATGATATGAATAGATGTGAAGGCATATGTGAATGCAAAAAAGCAACCTATAACCTTGATGATATTCGAAGTGCGATGACACAATGCAATCTAATACTACAACGCAACATAACTTGTGTAATAGTATTGGCCAGTGGATGACTCCATAAGCAATGATGGAAGTTCAATGAGTGTCAATGGAAACCTTTATTTTTTTTCATCATTTATGAATGATCATTTTAAATAATCGTGTATCAAAGCTTTAAGATAAAGAAAGAATTCAGTTGTCATCTCATTTTTAGACAGTTTTCAAACTAAAGCGAAAGGTAAAGTCAAAAGTAAAAGTAACAAAAATAAATATTGATTTTATTTTTACATTGTTTATAAAGACAACTAAAATTTCTTGCATAGAAACCATGAGGGAAACAACTTTGTTAAGGAAGGTCAAGTTTATTTTCTGTTTGGCGTAAACGTTTTGGCGTATATTTGAAATATTCCTGTTCAGAAAATCTTTTATGGAATCTTTATGGAATCAAATATTTTGTAAATTTCGTTAAGCACTTACTTTGTATATTTTAGGGAAAAAACTTATAATTTCCTATGTTTCTTAACATAATTTCCTATGTTACTTAACGTGGCAACGTCCAGTAATTATTAATTATAATAATAATATCAGAAGAAATTTATTTTTTGTTATGTTATGTTACCAAAAAAACAAAAAATAACTGAATTCTATTTTAAAAATCTATTTATATATACATAAATTTTATAGTCCTAATGTCGATATTAAGGGCACTAAGCAAATAAAACGTCCCCTTTAACTGCAAATGTGATATGTTTAAAATGTCTCCTTAATATGACATATATGATAAGTTTAAAATAACTCCTTAATCTGACAGATATGATAAAATTTGAAATTTTCCTTTAGACTGACATATATGATAAATTTAAAATGTCCCCATAATCTGGCATATATTATAAGTTGAAATTTAAGTTTGGAACATACATTCAATGTTCTGTGCTTTAAAGGTTTGACTTTTCTTTAATCTGTAACCCCTTGCTTTGTTTTCTATTGTCCCGTAGCTCTATTAAATATGTTCTTTGTATGTTCTATGGTGCGTTGATTTTATAGTTCTATAAGTCTATATAATAATATTGTCTTCTAGGGGTCTGTATTTTGTTATCGGATATATTGTTCTATGTTTCCATTGTTATATGATCTATTCCTTGCTTCGATGTTCCCTGTTCTATATTCTTATAGTCTATGTTTCTATAATTCATGGATTTTTGTTAGTATTGAATTATTCAATAATTTTGGAATTTTGTTTAACAGAATAACGACTCGTGATTCTGTTTTCAAAAGTCATTTTATACTTTTCACAAACAGAAAATTTCTAAAAATTGTTATTTTCACGAGTCAATCAAAATTCCTTATATTATTAATATATTAACTGCTATTGTTAACTCGATTTAGCGTACCTGTAACGCATTTATATATATTACTTTTCTTTTATCCTTTTATATGTCCAAATTAAAGAAATGACGTGGTGACTGTTAAGTTTCTTTATCGACAATATTTGTTTACTTAAAGCAGATTTTTTACTTCAAAGATCAATTTCAATTAAAACGTGTTCTTTTTTAATTATAAAAGAATGTTTTTTATTCGACAAGTAAGATTTCTTTCTATCCATGAAAAAAAACCTTCTTTAATTTTAAAAGCTTATAAATCTATCAAATTGGAGTACGACTGTAAGGAAAACAGAGTATTTTGCATGCGCTGTAAGATTTGTAAGAAATGGGAACAACATATAAAGGGAATGAAAAATTACACAGAAATATGGGTATTGCTAGTGCCCTGGATAAAGAAGCTAGGAAATTAAAAACGCAAGATAAACTTGGCGTTGAAAGATATAGCCGTCACATTATAAATTAAATGCTATTTGGAAGAGGTCTTCAAAAGATGTGTACAGAGGACAGAAAAATACTAATTTCAAAGTTTAACTTGGCATACTATCTTGCCAAAACAGAGTGACCTTATAGTGATTATGCTGACTTACTTAAAATACAAAAGTTAAATGGAATTAAAGATCTCGGAAAAGCATATCTAAATGATCAGGCTTGTGCTGATTTCACAGATTACTTATCTAAGTCACTTAAAGATAGTTTGTCTAAAGATTTGGGGAACTGTAACTATTTTGTTTGTTTAAATGATGGAAGCACCGATTGTAGCGTAATTGAACAAGAAGTTATTTACGTTTTGTTTTTGTGAATTAAGGTATTCCATCAGTAAAATATTTAAGTATTGAATCGGTGAAAATAGCAAATGCACCGGGAATAATAGAGGCTATTGGTAATGCTTTTAAGAGGTTGCAAATAGACTGTTTTACTGATAAACTTGTAGGAATAAACGTGGATGGTGCAAGTGTATATACAAGCAAGCATAAAGGAGTAAGGGCTTTGCTGAAAAAAGAAGCTGAATGGCTACAAGTAGTGCATTGTTTTAACCTTAGGGTTGAGTTAGCGCTTTGATGATATTGAACAATGCTCTGTAAACTTTATTAATTGTATCAAAAAAGTGCTAAACGGTTAAGTGAGTTACGTGAACTATCTGAAGCGTAAGATCGTTCTATCCCTAAGCCTAGCAAAGCGTATGGGACAAGATGAATCGATCATAAATATAAAGCTATGAACATTTTATTAAAACACTTTGGTGCTTATATAACACATATTGAACAGTTCGCACATATTGAAGAGTGGGAAACAGCCTTAGTTTAACCTTATAGGAAACGAACATATTTATAAAGAAAATATTTTTGTATTCTGGAATTAAATATTGTATTTCCTAAAGTAATGTTTCAAGAGTTCATATTTTTAATCTTCCTCAAATATACACTCTCAGAAAGAAAGATTCTTTTTGCTCTTCATTTTAAATCCTTGAATTAGTTGCATATACGGATGAATGAAATACATTTCTACTATTCACATACAAGCTTGTCAAAAGACTCGAACCCAGGATCATGGACCAGTCCAGTTAAAATGTTTTCATTTAACAAATAATTTATTGTGCTGTAAGGTCGAAAAATGCAATTTTAGAGTGTCTCAGGGGGTAAAAGTTTCAAAAATTGCTTATAATTTTCACGAGTTCATAATCTAATTTCTATGGTGCTGTGTTCTATGGCTTTAAAAGTCTAATTTCTACTTTTCTTTGGTTGTGTTGCTATGTTTATCGGATATATATAATTCTATATTCTACTCTTCTTTGCTCTACATTGCATTGTTCTATAATTCTATATTCTAATTTTTTAAATTCTATGGTGCTATTCTCTATGGTTTTATAAGTCTATATTCTACTCCTATTTTTCTATGATGTTTTGTTCTTTAGGTCTATATTCTACTGTTTTTTGGCTTTATTGTGTATTGTTCTATAAGTCTATATTCTACATTTCTAAATTCTATGGAGCTATGTTCTATGGCTTTGTAAGTCTGTATTCAACTCCTATTTTTCTATGTTTTTTTGTTCTTTAGGTCTATATTCCACTCTTTTGTTTTATGGTGTATTGTTTAATAAGTATATATTCTATTTTCCTAAATTCTATGATACTGTGTTTTATGATTCTATGGTTCAACGCTCTGTAGTTCTATAAATCAACTAGACTTTTATATGTTTTATGGGCTGTTTTCTATGATTCCATAAGTCTTTATTTACTTTTATTTGTTCTATGGTTCGAAAAGTTTTTATTCTACTTTATTTATTCTTGCAGCTGTGTTCTATGATTCTATAACTCTCTATATTACTTTTAATTCTTCTTTGGTGCTATATTCTATAATTCTATAAGACTGTATTCTACTCCTATTTATTTTTGTGATACTTTGTTCTATGGTTCTTTAAGCCTAAATTTCAATTATCTAGTTTCTGGGGTGCTTTGGCTTATGGTTCTTTGATTCTAAATTCTTCTCGTCTTAATTTATGATGTTATATTTAATGGTTCTATATGCCTATATTCTACTTTTCCTTATTCTATGGTGCTATGTTGCACTGTATTGAAAGTCTATATTCTACTCCTCTTTTCTCTACAGTTCTACAGTTTTCAAACTTTACATTTTGCATTTTTTTACTATTTGGAGCTGTATTCAATGATTCTATAAATCTATATGTTACTTTTAATTATTTTATGGTGCTATGTTATATGGATCTATAAGTCTAAATTCTAGTTATCTAAATTCAATGGTGCCATGGTCTATGATTCTATAAGCCAATATTCCACTTTTCTTTATTATCTTATGGTGCTATGTTCTATGGTTCTATAAATCAACTATACATTTCTATATTCTATGGTTCTATCTTACTTTGTTCGTTCTATGTGACTATGTTCTTTGGTTCTATAAATCTATATTTTACTCTTCTTAGCTTTATGGTATTACGTGCTATGGTCTAACATGTCTATATTCTAATTTATTTACATATGTGTAGCTATGTTTTTGTTCTGTTTGATTATATTCTATGTATTTTTAAAACTATAGTTCTAAATTCTGTTGTTCTATAAGTCGTAATTCCTAATTCTTTGGAGCTGTGTTGTTTGGTTTTATAACTCTATTTGTTACTTTTAATTCTTCTATGGTGCTATGTCCTATGATTCTATATGACTGTTTTCTACTCTTCTTTATGCTATGCTTCTATAGCTCTATGATACTATTTTCTATCTAAATTCCAATTTTCTAAATTCTATGGTGCTATGGCCTTTGGTTCTATAAATTAATATTATACTTTTCTATATTCTATGGTGCTGTTTTTTTTGGTTACATAAGTCTTATTTTGCTCTCCTTTGCTCTATTGTGCTATGTTTTTTTCTATGAGTCTATATTCTACTTTTCTTTATTTTTCTATGGTACTATGTTTATAACTCAATAAGTCTATATTATACTCTCTTTTTTAAATGGTGCTATGTTTCATGATTCTTTAAGTCTATTCTACTTTTTATTATTTTACCATGCTATGTGCTGTGGTCAATATCCTGTTACTTTATTTTGTTTCTTTATTGTTTTAATATTACAAATGTCTATACAATCATAAACAAAATATCATACACTTCTTGGTTGGGTTGAATATAGCTATTAGTAAGTAGTCATCATAAATATATAAAATACTCATTCCTATTTCATAGATGGTTCTAGGAAAATAGACCCCTGGACTAAAGGCTCCTACTTGTGTCTTGTGTTAAAATTTGTGTAAAAAAATTATCTTTGATATCCATGTTTTGATTATGGATATTTTAATACGATTGAAGGACATGTTTTAATATTTGTTTTAAGAATAAAGAAATTAATTACAATTGGAATATGTTGAAAAAGGTAACAATAAAAAAGTGTGAATTAAAATAAAAACATGAATAAGTGATAAAGAATTTTAGCTGCATGGTTATCCCTGAAAAATTAAAGTGTGAAATAACTTTTCTGTTATATATAATGCCAAAGGTAGGTGCAAAAGTGATAAAAAAATATTTTCAACTTATTTTGATGTTTATGTGACAAAAAGCCCTGATTTACTTAAATACTTTTTAGCTTCTTAAGAAAGAAACAATTTGAACATTGTCAATATGCAACTTATAGAAGTCACGAATAGCTTGTATAATAACGAAAGTGCAAAATATTTTTAACAGTAAAGTGCCTTTGTGAATCAAAATATAATGAATATAAAAACGCCTATCATAGCCACTGTTTTAATAATTATAATTTTAAACAACAGAGCTACATCGATATTGAATAGACAACGAAAACCATCATGTCTCCAATCTTTGAGAAAATTTTCTTATCATATTTGTCATTTTTGCCAAAGATACTAAATACTCTTTAACCTTCATTTAGTATTTTTTATAACATTTTCTTTCCCCCTTAATGTCACAGTTTAGTTAAGAAGTTTACTTAATACAGAACATGTGTTTTCTAGATATTTGTTATTAGGTACATTTATGTTTGTATAATAGCATAGCTGATAAATTAAATTTAATCATATTTTAATTCTATTCCATATGTTGGTGTGTGCATGTAAAAAGAGCACCCTATTAGTTTTTGTGTACAAAAAAAAAAAATCATTTATGGCCTTAAACAATATAATAAAATGAAAAAACTACCTATAACTTTCTTTTGAATCATACAAAATGAAAAGTTTGTCATGAAAAACTAATCTTTTACATTGATGAGGAAGGAAAGGTTACACTCACTGCACGCTAAATGGACTTACATTAGAAATCAAAATTTCAATCTGAAGAGATTTGAACCCTCGATCATGCCTTCTAGTGCTCTGCTCTACCAACTTAATGTAGGTCCTGCTAGAGTGACTGCCAGTGTTAGAATTCCTTCCACGTTAATGCTACAAGTAACGTTACTTCTATAATTGGCATTTCCTATTGCAAACAAGTCAAAGCAAACATCATTTTTCCAACAAGAGCCATCTGTGACAAATTTCTACAATCAATAAATAATATATAATCAATATTGCCAGTATTATATATGGAGCATAAAAATTTGTGAAATGCGTTTTTTTATATATTGAAGTTATAAAGATTTGGGGCAAAAATTTGTAATAATGATTAGCAAAAAAGTTTAAAAACAATGAATCTAAAAATAGCTACTGAGAAAACAAGTTTTAAATAAAAATCATGTTTCTATGGTTAAATAAAGATAAGTGGTCTCTTAAAAGATAAGTGGTCTCTTGATTTTACTTATTTTATATTTTTTGAAAAATTGCCTAATGGGGGTACATTACCAATGAATGGGGGTACATTACCAATGAAAAATATTTTTAACTTTTTGCTTGCACAAACCGTAATAGTTACTAAAAATAACGTGTCTGTTGATTATAGGGTCGCGAAACTTAACATTAATTTCAGAATTCCGTAAAAAACACTTAAATCTTCCCTTGTAGAAAACAGAAAAAGTTGAAGGTAGATTGCATCAAGCTAGCTGTCGAATTTCAAAGTTCCCTTAATATACCAATTGCAAGTACACAAGATATATACTGTCATAAAATATCTTTTGACATAAAGCAAGAAATGTAAAACTAATGTATCACGTCTAATATCCTAGTGTTACTCTTCTATTTAAATTTAATTTCAAATATTGAATGTCCCCAGTTTTTCTTAAAAAAATGCTGAAAAATTAAAGGGGACAACAAAATGTCCTCCTTAACTTTTTGTCCCCCTAATATTGAAGTTTATATCACATTTTGTCCCCTTAATCTGCAACTAAACATATTTTTATATAAAGAAGTAAAATGAAGATCTTTGTGAAAATAACCAAACAACTCATAATAAAGAGATGACTAATGATTTTAATTTATACTAGTTTAGCTTTATATACTATTAGTTGATAGAGCTGTAGCACTAGAATTGGTTGGAATTCTGTCTGGTCCGAAGATCTATGTAGCTTCATAATGCTTTCATATTAGTGTAAAAGCAACCTTGCTTCAGAAATATAATCCATTGATTCATGTTGAAATAAAAAAAAGTTGTTTATTTTGTTTTTTGCGTTCTATAGCATCAGAAAAATGATCAGAGCACTGATAAACTTGCTTTGGAAGGGATTTATGCTTTACACATTTTCCAGCCATATCTTAATTTAGGATTGGAAGGAAAGCTGAAGAAAGTTAGAGATTTTTATTTTGAATTGGTACAACCAAAACTGCACAAAGAGAAAGAAATTACAAAGATTAGAAAGTATATTCTCATAAACAGAATGTAACTTTTTCACTCACTATATGATCAAGGGGTTTAATTCAATGTGATACACTCTTTTAAATACAAAAAATATTTTTTGTAGGTCTCTGGAATATTCATAAAGTTGTAAGTTAATTTTTCAACATTAGGAAAAGGTTCAACCTCAATTCGACGACGGGCACATACAGCTAGTCTTTAATTATTCATTTTTTGTTTTTAAAATATTTTATTACACTATAGAAACATCATATTACTAAAAGTAAAAAATTGTTCTTTACAAATAAGGTGTATTTAGGAACTAATATGATATGTAATCATTAAATTAAAAGTGGCAATCAATGTTGAATAATTATGGTGAATATAAAACAGAGAAAGAAATATAATTGGTATATTACACATATTAAACTCCTGCTTCCAGTGCAATATGATTTCACCTTGGATCTCTGCTCAACAAGGTTTCATGATCATTAGGGCGTCCTTTTTGACGTATTTCCACTGAATCATCTTTTTATAAAGCACAAGCACTTTTTTCTATTAATAGCAATATCGAAATAAATGTGGACACTTTATGATTAAGCTGTATTGATTTTAATAATAGCTGGAAAAAAAATTGAATCGGATGAAAGTAACAAAAACAAGACCTTTTTTTTACACTATTTAGGTCAATTTTTCATAATCTTTTTCCCCTATAATGTTTCTAGTTTCGTAGTTAAAAGGTACTCTGAGACCTTTAATTAAAACTAATGTGAATGTTATTAATGTTTTGATTTTTTAGGACAAAGTCGTCATGGACTACAAAGTTTGGGAAAAGTTAGACAAAGTAGCAGAGTTCTACAACCACCAAATCTTCCTTCTTTAAAATCAGAAAATTCAGGAAACGATCCACGTATTAACCTTGTCCCTACTGGAATTCAGGGATGGGGCAAGAAAGAAAATGCTCAAAATTTGAAACAGAACAGCGCTCTTTCTGCTGTAAGTAGTAAAACACCATTAATTATGTAGCCTATTCTTCCCCATATTATGTTATGTCATCATATTTGTCCAATCCTTAGATTTTTAAAGAAATAAATTATAGTTGAGTTTAATATTAAAGGGTGGCAATGGCAATGCAACAGAAACAGCATCGAAGCCAGGCAGTGGATCAGAAATATCTCTCAGACCAAATGCAGGTGTAACTCCAGTCAAGACTCAAAAACCTTCAGAAACCGAATCACAGGAAACCGCAAAGCCAACTTGGGTAGCAAAAGTTCAGCGTCCACAGATGCCAGTTGCGGCAACAGCAGGTAAAAAAATATTTTTGCTGTGTTTATTCAAAGCTGTCTTTATATGATAAACTGAACTGAATGAATTATTCTGAATAAGAGCTTAAGTTAGAGGATCTACAGTCACTGAAGTGACACTGCAAGAACTTTGTTGTAACTTTCTTTCTATATTCGTTTTCACACACTAAATCATAATTCTATCAGGGATTAAAAAAAAGTTATGAAAATGAAATGCAAATCAAAATTAAAAAAATCAATTTTACTTAGAATACTGCGAGATTGCTTCTTTTCTTTTGACAGTTTTTTTAGTTCTTTAACCCTCCTTATAACATAAACATATCCTACAATACAGATAAACTGACTTCTTGTAATGACATATTACAATGCTATAAACAATCATCTTTTTATGTGGTAAACATTTAAAATCTTGGGTGTTAGAGTATTGTTCTCCTGTAGATAAATTTGTAAATACTTTAATATAATATTTATTTGTAGGTTCTTCAACATACTTCCACAGAGAATTTCCAAAACTAGGAGGGATAGATGGAAAAATAGATGTGACAGAAAAAGGCCAAAGCGAAGAAAACGAATCAGACTCAAGTCGACAGGAAATGGTCCACCCTGTTATGATGAGTATGTTATTAGCCAATTGATGTTGAGCAGTGTTTTGGTTGTACCCTATTTCAGAGGTCTTTTACATTGAAGTAGTAGTTATCAGTCATTCTTTTATTGCTCAATGTAAAAAATAATTTGTCCAAATAAAAAGGTGATGGTGATAGTGAAGTTATAATGTAATAAGAGTTTGATGATCATATTCTGAGAATTTTATGATACCTTTCATAGTGGCCTAGAATTAAACGCATATTAATAATACTAATCATGAAATAGCTGACAAAGGATCGATCTTCCAGTCATCAAGTTAAAAAAAATTAATTGTTTATATATTTTGTTATTTTTCTTCATCTAAGTCTGTTTTTTAATTATTGTTTTTGAAATTTCTGGTCAGTATATTTACTTTAAATAAATTTGAGGTTAATTCCACTGTTATAGCAAATCTATAATTTTTCTATTTTAATTGTGGTTTTCACAATTCACAAAAAACAGTAAGTGTATCTTACACATAGAAATTATTTTTTATCTTTTTTGTTATAGACCCAAAGTGGATGGATCTGCAAGGTAATGGTTGGTTGTTTTCTGCTATTGTATCTGTTTGTAGCATAACTGAATAATAGTTTATTTCTTTGTTTGATGATTTTCTGGCATCTAAATTTTTCGTAAAATATAGAAAAGAGAGACACTCTTAAGGCTCATTTTTTCCCTTTTTGACCAAAAAGTATTTAACTTTTACAAGCCACGCTTCTAGATTTAGGTCTGTCTGTCATTTTACACTTTTATTAAAAGTGCTTCAATTTTATAACAAGGTTATATAAAAAAAATTACAATGGAACCGTTTTATTTACAGGGTTTGCTGTTCCAGGTAGTTTCCCTCCGTCATTTACAGGTGAAAGACCTTTGTTCAATGGTACTCAACCAGCATACCCATATCCTTATGTAAGTCTCTAGTCAAATTTTGTTGAGTAGTTCTGTTATAAACTAGATGGGAACTAAACATAGATTTAAGATTTTTTAGAAGTATGCAAATTTATTATGTGTACGGTATTCTCATTCGATATTCCTATTGACTTTTTTCTCATCTGAATATTTTTACATTTTTTGTTCATTTTTTTAGCCTATGTATACTGGTGGTAGAAATATGCCTATTCCACCTTACCAATACCCTTTTTATCCTGGTGGTAAAATGTCTCAAATGGATCCTAGATTTATGCCAAGGTAGGAAATTAGTATTGCCTTAACTCTAATTTTATGTGCAATTAAATTTTGAGCCAGGCTGGATTTCCCAGACAGACTTTCCTTCTGTGTTAAACTTTTACATGGAAGCCTTTTATTGAGGAAAAATGAAAAAAAACATAATTAGAGTTATAATGCTTGTTAATAATAAGACTTGTCACATATTTCCTAAAAATTCCCAGCTATTTTTAAAAGAACTTAAATTATGCATTTAAATAAAGCTTATTACCCTTCAAATGTAGAATGGGTAAACCACCTCAATCATCACAAAATGAAAGACCTTCAACAGTTAAAGATAGTGATCTCAAATCATTGGATGATGATAAAGAAGATTCAGGTTGGGCTGGTGCCCAAGAAGAGGTGGATTACAATGCAAAACTTAAGTTTGATGAATCAGATGATTCAGAAGAAGAGTCATCATCATTAAAGAAAACAGTACCTAAAGATCAAATATCGCGAGAGGGAAAAAGTAATGAACCATGTGGTGACCAGGTAAAGTTAACATCTTTTCTTTGGAATTTATAAAAATAAAAAATAAATAAGTAGCATATCAGAAACGTCTATTAGATGATTTGAGCTTTTTTATTACAAGCACCTATAAAATGATTTATTTGTGGGACTCGTCATATTTCAACAACAACAAGACTCTTAATGTGATTCAAGAAACCAACAGTATTTTTGCTAAATATGTGTTCCTATTTTTCTTTTATTTTACATTTCTTCAAGTTCCTCAATGTCAAAGTTCCACTTCTTTGCACTAATCAGCTTCAAACGAGTTAAACCTAACTGTGTTCTATATGACTTATGATTGTCTAAGAAAGACAATGTACAGGCCTGGTGAAGAGATTATATTCCTTTTTAATTACTCTTTGTTTTGTATGGAAACCATGGCAATGCATTCTTATAATTTAAATAATATTGTTGTGAACAAACTGTTTTTATCATGATAATTTCTATTATGCTACTATCATTATACAATAAATGTAGTTTTATTGGTATTCTTATTTTGTTAGCATTATTTTTAAAACATGTGTAAACCATGTGATCAATTATACTTTTTTTGATTGGAGAATTTATTTTTTTGATTTTATTGTGAGAAAGATTTTTTTTACAATTAACAATTGTTTTTTATAAAGGGAGTATTAAAATAAGAATAAAAACTAAGTTCTTCTATAACAATTCAATTAAAAGTTAAATTTCGTTTTGTTAATATTATTAACCTTATTGTATTTACATGTGCTCTTTAGGCATGTGCTGGTATTGGGTCTTTCGATTGCACACCACTCCACACCAGGCCTGATCCCCTTTTTTGATCTTATTTTATAAAGCTTTATAGCATAGAGGAAACCCACTTTGAACCAATTTATTCACCTAATCTCTGTCCTTTATTTTACCTGGTTTTAAGCAATTATTTAATATTATCTATATATTAATACACTAAGAGATGTAGATTTGTTTTTGCCTAAAAAACAATTTTTGAAAAGTTGCAGAATTCCTTTCTTTTGGCACATGTATAATATATAGAGATATGATAAATAAATTGTATGCAATGCTCTAAAAATACAGTGTTTCTTTAAAGTTTTATTGCATGGTGGTTATTTGAGTGCTATAGTTGCTTTTTTTTTCTATTTTAATTTTACAGATCTGAATGTTACAAATTTAGTAAACATGGAATATAACAAAATTTATTAAATTAGATTAAATCTAAAGAATTTTTTTATAGTGATTAAACCATGATTAAATCATAAGACATTTTTAAGTATTTTAATATATTTTAATGACTAACCAAAGAAAAATACTTTTGTTAATATTAAGGCTGATGGTAAATCCAAAAGTGATGTCAACGAATCATGGCCTGGTTATCCTCAAGGTTTTAATCAACAAATGCAAATGCATTATGGTCAGCAAGGCTGGCCACGTATTGCATTTCCAGGATATGATCCTCAGCGTCATCCACCGCCACCACCCGGCCCCCATGGATATCCAATTCATCCCATGTATTTGTTTCCAGCTTACGGCTTTCCACAAAACTTAACACCTCAAGCTGTTAATGATCCAAAGAAAGATTCTAAAGATAATACCAACAAAGAACCACATCAAGATACAAAGAAAGCAGACCGCAAAGCGGAAAAGCTAGCTAAAATACTCGATTTAGGGGAACAGATTCAAAGAAGAGAATTAGAAGGAAAGAAAAACAATGACCAGAGAAAAGCTGAGGAATTTAGTAGAAAAAGAAATGATAGTGAAGCAAGTGATTCGTCTAGGAGAAGTGCCACTAAAGATGTTGCTCCAAGATTCCAAAGACAACAATCAGGGCATCATCAAGAGCAAGCACCTGTTGCTACTGAAGGTTTGTTTGTAATATTTGCTTTTATAATATTGTATTTTTTTCTATTCTTAAGGTACTCTAATTCAGTTCAGTTCAATATGAACTGTTGTACAGAAATACCACTCCTCTCTAAGAGATAGAAATGTAAAGTGGTTGTTTTATTAATTGTTGCATCTGCTGCATAGGATCTGTAACTCTGTTTTTGGACTCCTGTCTTAGCCAAAAGTAATTTTGGTCAAATTTGATTAATTGGACATAAAAGTCATATATATTGCTTCATTTAAGTCAGACATATTTCATCAGATTTTTGTCTTCTCTGAATTTAAAGGATCATAACTGTAGTGTCAGTGTTAAATAGCATCCAATTAATAGAGTTTTTTGGTGTAACATATTGAACGTCAGAAGCGTAACATAATCAACTACAGACGTAACAAATTATTTATACTGTTATAAAAAAATTCACTTGGTAAATTTAAACAAACATATTTGCTTTTAATTTTATAAAGATAATAAACCTTCAAGGCAAATTGCTCATAGTCAGTCTTCCTTGTTTTCTAAGTGATTTTTACTGACCAATATTTATACAATATTTATCACTGTAAAATTGTCTTCTATAAAAATTTCAATCTGTTTGCTTTTGTACCCCAGCTTTGCTGCAATTTACGAGGGTTTAGATGCATTCAAGTCGGTTTGTGTGTGTGATGCTTGTTTACTCTAAAACATTATGTTCTTTTTTTCCTAATTATTTTGCGTGGATTTAGAGGATCATAGATATATCAAAATGACACAGCTGGAATTTTGTTGACAATTCATTTTATATAATTTGGCAAAACAACTTAGAGCAATTAAGGTCATCACATGGTGACATTAGTGCTGTTTCATAGTAAATCAGTCTTGTAATGTTAAGTTGTACTACGAAATTTTATTAGTTCGTAAGTATTTCACCTAAAAATGGTGTTCAATCCTCATTATCATCATGTCGCTATTTTTAAGCAGAGAAATTTATCTCTGAAGTTGTGAATGTATATAAAGTTACTCCAGTATTAACGTGGAAGGAAAGCTAACACTCGCAGACGCGCTACAAAGACCTGCATTGAAATTAAATTTTGAATTAGCTTTAATATTAGAGATGTATTCCTCTACTTAAAACTCGCTACATGATGAAAATGAGGATTGATCACCATGAACCGGTAGCTCAGTTGGTAGAGTGACAGCACTAGAATTGCATGGTCGCCTGGTTCAAAATTTAATTTCCAATGTAGGTCCTTGTAGCGTGTCTGTGAGTGTTAGCTTTCCTTCAAAGTTAATGCAGAAGTAACCTTATATCGTTTTCGTTTGTCTGAGTCTTTAGTGCTTTTGCCCTTGCCTTTTCTTTACTTCTTAAATTTATTTTTTACTTTTTTTTAGTCAACTCTATAAGATCTACACCTGAAAATCTACATGTTAAAATAATGAAAAGAAAAGGTAGTTTGTTATCAGAAGAAGAAGAAATAGAAAAACCATCTAGAAAACTGTCTGATCAAGTAAATGGAATTGATGAAAAGAAAGCTTTGGGCTCTGGTAGATCCTCTCAACATGGTAGCCAGTCATCGTTATATCAAGAAAGTGTCACTAGTGAAAGACAAAAAAGATATAGTTCATCATCTGAATCACACGAACGCACTATTAGAGATTATTCAAAAACTGAAAGGAAGGAAAATAGTACTAAGCCATCCCTAAAATCTGAGTTGAAGGATTATTCTTCCCGTAAAGATTCTGACAGAAGAAAAGATTCTGACAGAAAAACTTCAAAACTTCATTCTGAAAAGGATACTGCTCTTAGTTCAGTAGATTCGTTAAGATTTTCAGATATGAAACTTACTAGAAATCAAGGTAAACAAACAAAAACTAAATCTCAAACTTCTGACAGACATGAAAAACATGTCCCAGAGGTTCCCAAATCTTCGCCATGGGCTAAAGTGGTTACTGGGAATAAAAACAGTGTAGGTAAGTTGGAAGACATACAAAAAGAGGAGGAAGAAAATGTGAAAGAGCAACAAACATCACAACATGAAGCGAACAGACAAAAAGATAATCCAATGGATCCACAAGACAGAAGTAAATTATCAAATCATCCGTCACATGAGGATCGTCCAAGAACCGAAAGATATAGAAGAAATGATGTGCGTAGCAACAAAAGTGATAAAGTTCCTGAAAGAAGAGGTCGATTTGATGATGGTAGTAGACGTGATAACAGATATGAGGGTGATAATTATAGGTCGAAAGAGGAGCGCCAAAATCGACGCTACAAAGACGAAGAATATGAACGCAGTGGGAGTCGTAACAATGGCAAACAGTCTTATCGGGAGAGGCAAGATTCAAGATATCATGGTGATGATACGAGAAGACCACAATCTGAATTCGCCAAAAAAGATGATTATTGTCGTAAAGATACAAGAAATGATCGGAAAGATAACTACAACAAAAATGAAGATTATAAGGGTCGAAATGAGAGATATTCAAGAAATACTAGAGAACCGGTAAGAGAAAGGAAAAGTGAAAAAAGTTTTAGAAGTGACAATTCAAGAAAAGTTGATAGAAGAAAAGAACGAAATGAAAACGAAAAACATGAGGTTACAGAGAAGCCTTCAGAAACTGGTTTATCATCTACACCTTCAACTGAAAAGCTTGATGTAAATGACACTAAAACCGTTGAAATTCCTATTGATAATCGAGATATAGTAGTAGATGAAGGACTAGTTAAACCTGATGAAACGGATCTATTGAAAACTGTTATTCAAAAACAAGAGGAGAAACGCTATAGACAGAGAGGTCACAACGATAAAAAAGAACGGTATGAAAATAAAAGAACTACAGAGAAGAAAAATTATGAAACAAGTAAGAAAAATCGAGAATGGGATTTCAGTGATTACAGACAATCTGAAGAATACGAATTGAAACAAAAACAGCGTCGGCAAAAAGACGATAGAATTGTGAAAGATAAGGATGAAGATATCAAAGGAAATAGAGTAGATTCTTCTTCTTACAAGTCTGGAAAAGCGGGTCATGATAAGAACAACTTTTCTAAAGATTCATCTCAGAGTTATGAAAAACTTGAGCATCAACCATTCCATCGATCAACTTCTTATGACACGTACGACGGTACTCGTAAACAAACACCCAGAGACTCATACCGTGGTCGTGGTAGTAGCAGCAGAAGGGGTTCATCATCCCGTGAATCACGCTACGATAAATATCCAAGGAAACCAACAAATTTGCATGACAAAGAAGAACAGTCAAGTGGTAAACAAGATATTGAAGTGGAAGATTTATGTGCAGATACTATTTCAGAGACCATTGATGCAAGCACTGAAGCTCAGCAGTTAAATGATCGTAGAAAGGCCTTTGTAAAAAGTTGCGAAAGGCAAACACCGCCACGATTTAAGAATCATGAACGTAGTGTCTCAAGAGGGCGTGGACGTGCTTACAGCGAACGAAGCTCTGCTGGATTCGACAGGGGGCGTGGAAGGGGTGCTAGAGGTAGAGGCCGAGATAGAGGTGGATATTTTCAGTATAGTGAGTCTAGGCCTACTAGACATGACGATAAAGATGACTTTGATGATACTGTCACAAATGATGGTGAAAATAAGTATCGACAGACCAAAAGAGATAGCGAGAGGTCACAAAAGCAAGATGACTCTGTTAGAGACAACAGACGTGGTGGTATAAGTAGAACTAATAGAGGAAGTGCCTCTTCTTTTGTAAGTGCCAAAAAGCCAACTTCTTTTTTAGCGAATAGGCAGCAGGCAGGGAGCAAACGAACTACCTCATCAAAATATGACAAATCTTTACCTGCTGCCGATAACTTGGATGCCAAACATACTGAGGTTTCTACAGATACTAAAGAACAGTCAACTACGGTTAAAAATGTTCAAAATCCAGATGAGTTGACGAATCATTCTCCACCAAAGAAATCAAAATCTGTTGAAAAAAAAGAAGAAAAGAAAAGAGATATTACCCGTGAATATGATTTAAATAATATTGCAAGTGTTGTTTGTATTGATAATATACATACAAGTGATGATTGGTTACCTGGCAAAAATTCTGAAGATGATGGTTTTGTTACAGTGACTTCGCGTAAACAACAAAAAGAAATGCGTGATAAACAACGTGAAGAAGAAAAACGGAAATTGCTGATAGAACAAAAAAGAGAATCGATTGCTGCTAGTAAGGCTCAAAAGGCTGCTAAAAAGGAATTAGTTAAAGGGGCTTTTAGCAGTAGTCAGAAAGTTAAACAAATTCCTTTCGTTGATGCACCTATATCAAGTGTTAGTTCCGAACAAATAGCAACTTCCATTACAGTCACTTCTACTTCATCTGTATCAGCCCCTGCCAGTAATGCTGCTATGGCTGCAATTGGAGCCTGGGAACCTGCTCAATCTTTGATGCGAAGTCAAAACACCTCTGCAGAACCTATTAAACCATCTTTATCGACTTCAAGTGTTAATGCATGGCAACGTCCTCTATCGTTAACCACTGCTCTAATTACATCTTTACCAGATCCAAGAGCAGTAGGTACTGGGAAACCCAATTCATCACATAATCATCTTGCAAAAGTAAGAATACATGTTATTTATTTTTATATTATATGTGAAATTATTAATACTCTTAATTAATACTATCATCAAAATCTCAGTACTCTAGATAGATGACAAACAACAAAATCCATAAGCTATCTCCCAGATTTCCATTTGTGCTACAGTTCTAATCAAACAAGATTTGTTAATTTTTTAAATCAATTTTTTTAAGTCAACATTACAAACACTTGAATCGGCGTCACCATTGGTAACACCAACTGCTCCTACCCCTATTAGTGGCTCCATGAACAAAGTCTCCTCTGTATTGGGATCTTCTGTTATCACTGAAGAAAGTTATGATGAATCGCCGATAAAAGAGACGGAAGATGCAGTGAAAAATACTGCTTTAGAGCAGAAAATAAATAAAAAGGTATCTGAAAGAACCCATAAACGTGAATCCAAAAATATCAAAGATAAACGTGTTGTCAAAGATAAAGCACCTCGTTTTACCTCAAATAGTTCACGAAAAGATATAGCCGACTCAAAATCAAACGAGGATAGGAAAAGTGCCAGTCAAAAACAGTCTAGATTGTTGACTGACGAAACAAAGTCAAGAAGATCATCCAGTGACCGCGTCAAGGTTTGTTTTTATAGTTATACTAAAAATGTAGTATTAAGGATAAAGAATGGGAAAAATAAAAAACTAATTAGTTTTTTTGATTTTTATATTAAATAAAAGAGCAAAAGAAAAAATTCTCCAAAAAATATCTAATTTTATTAACATTTTTGAAATATAATTAGATTAAAACACCATTCTTGAATAATTTATTTATTTTATTTCCTTGGAATTTGAGTTATTTCTACTTTGTATGAAGAACTTTTTATTATATTATAATGCTGAGAAATATGTTTTCAACGAAAAATAAAGCTCATGAAAGGGAGCCTATTAGTACACGGTTAAAAATCGGAAAATGTGTTTTTGCCTTATTATAAAATAAAAACTATTTATCCTACGAAAATTGAAAAAAAAATATTTAGAATCTATTTTCTATTACACAAAAAAAATTCCTTAAACAAAGAGATAATCTACTAATTTCGTTTTCTTACTTTTTAGAAGGACAACAATAAAACATTAACAGATAAAAAAGGGAATCGAAATCCTCGCAATAAAGACGTCCGATCAATACGAGGTCCGAATCCGGATAATGACAATGTTTTTGCTAATGGTTCAGTTGAAATTTCACAATATAATG
>JAUELD010059621.1:10747-22777 GCA_031471615.1 Aglantha digitale | reverse complement strand
AATCAACGTTCATTTCGTTTTCATTATTTAATGGCATCGAAATATGAGTGAGCCTGGAAGTACCTATGGATATCTACTACTTCTAGACCAATATAATCTTATAATGATAATCTTATATATTTCACGACTTATTTCCTTTTTTATTTAACAGTTTTTTCACTTGCTTATTTCATAAATAAATATTTTTTAATGTTTACCTTTGAATTCTATTTTTCAGGATATCAAAATAAAATAAAAACATACGGCAAAAGAAATCCGCGCGCTTATCCTTTATTCTCAAAAAAATAAATAACAATCGATTTTTATTAAGAATTTCATTGCCTAATTTTTTTTAAATAAAATATTTGATTGGTCGTTTAACTAACTAAAATCTTAAGTAAATAAAGTTCCGGTCCAATGCACCTATTTCTAAAGATATTTAAAAAATTTGTATTATACTACATCCAGGTTTACCGATATAATATCCTTGTTACAACTGAGGATTCCTTATATAACGAACTTTGGATCCCAGTCATCAAGAAAACATTTTCTGGTGTAAGCACTGAATGTAGTATTAGAAGAAGCTTAGTACTGTAAGAAATGTAAAATATTGGATGAAAAACTTGACAAGAAAACAATATGTATAGCAGAGCATAAGATCACAACGTTAATTATTTATGTTGTTTTAAACGCATGTTTATTTTCTTGTTTTATAATAAACTTATTTATTAATTATTCCTGATTATTATATTCAAATATTATTTAAGCAAGCATTCATGCATATTGAAAACTAATTTCATTTCAAAGTTAATATATGTTTATTATTAAGTGTTTATATTTAGCTGATTTATGTTATCAAACATAAGAGATATGTTGTGAGTTATTATGTTATAGTATACAGCTTTATACTATAACATGACAAAAAAATAAAAAAAATATTTAAGATATTACATTATAATTGTCCTAGAGGAGCTTTAAAATATTTAAGATATTACATTATAATTGTCCTAGAGGAGCTTTAAAATATTTTTCATTTGTCCAAAAGAAATAAAACAATACTTAAATACTGTTATTCCGAGCAAAATGAATGGGCTTTTTCTGTAGTCTTGAATATTATTTTATCGGAAAAAAAATATAATTTCTATTTGAACAATCGAGCACGCATAAACAACAAGTTTTTTAATTTGGGTTGTTAAGATTAAAAGGATATAAGTAGATAAAAAAAGTATTGTATTCAACTTCTAATTTCGTTTGCTGTTGTGAAACTACCAATTTCAAAAGGTTCTTTTTAAATAATAATTAATTATATACAAAAACAGTAATAAAAAAACCCTTCAATCCTGAAGTGAGTCCTCTTATGGAAAAGTTTTTATCTTAGTGGATTATTTATTTCAGGGGGGGAGCTTTGTTTATTCCAATAAGTTTAAGGGTAGTAGAGATTAGTTTGAAGTCTATGAACTCAATGTAAAAGTTATGTTTTTAGAAAAAATGGTGTCATTTTGTAGCAACTCCACAAAAGATTTATTGTTTTTTACTAGCTATATACAGGATCTTACACTTTCTTTCTAATGCTGAGGAGAGGCTGAGAAAATTTTGTATCATCGTAATGTATCATATAATATATGATGACACTACCCTCATGTTGACATTACCCATTAACATATTAATTATTAGATAATGATATCAAGTGTTTGCTGTGTCAAATATCATGCTCTACAATTCATCAAAGTCTACTATGACTTCGACTTGTAGGCAACACATTTATATATACCTTGGTGACTAGTGGTAAGACCCCTGTTTACACAACCCAGTTTCAAATCCTGGTCAAGGCTATGCATTTACATACATTTACATTGTTTTTTAGCTGACTATAAGTTGAGCAAAATTTCGACAACAGCAGCATTTCATACGTAGAAAGTATAATGTAACAACTCATTATTAAGTTCTGATTAATGCATTTTAATTTAACTATGATATTTGACTTATGTTAAGTAATTCTTCCTTATACTGAAGCACTTCGAAAGGAAATAAAAGCCATAAAACATCATTCCTTCCACTTTTTATATTATTTATTTGAGGGTAAGAACAAAATGAATATGATATAACCATATTACGATTTAATATATGTATAAAAAAGCTCACAAATTAAAGTCATGGAATTATTTTGTCGAAATGTATTTTCAAATTATTTTTTCCTTCTTGCATTTTTTATTTTTATTTGTCGGAGGTTTACTTCTATCTTCTCAAACTTTTTAATATTTTTTATTCATTGGTCAAACTTTCAATAAATAAAAAAAATCTTTTTAATCAAAGAATGTTAATCCAAGTATCGTATAAACAGGTGAGAATTTGACCACGCTGTTTTTAGAAAAAATAATGACGTATTTTTTCTTCTTCTCTTATTCAAACATATATCTCGGAATAACAGTCGTTAAAAGAAAAATATTTTAACATAGAAAGATTATTTAAAGTTTTTATATGTTCTACAGCGACGACGTCATGAAATTGTGGTTTCTCCACCGCGGTGCCTTTTTGGATCAAATTAGGATAATAAGTCTCCTGCGGTCAAAATGGATCATATTTTTAATAAAAAATATTTTAATTTTTTTTTTAAGTTGTTTACCTGCTTACTTTAAAACTACATTTTTTCCAAGCCTTAGTTACCATTTAAAACGAGCTTCAATGGTAACACGTGAAGCTTTCATAGGTGCTTATTTTTTATTGTGAATTGCAAGTGACAATATTTCTTCTAATGTAGAAAATATTTTTTTCTACATGTTGTATAAAAACAAATAAATTTATCTTTTTCATAAATTAAAACACAGGAAATTCTTTTGTATTTTTTGTTAATAGATTTTCAAGTATTAAACAAGTTTAATTTCCAATAAAATCTTTCATATTATAAAATAAATCTTTCAGGTATTGGTATCTTTAAAAAGTTGGAAATATCCTAACCATGAGAAAACTATTTATAGAAAGGATAAGTCTCAACAAGGAGATGTTATTTTATCATTCATTGTTCTAAAGTCGCCACATTAAATGTTTCATAACTGGGAAAAATGTAACCTACCCAAAACATTTTTTATTTACACAATCTACTTCATCACTGTTATCACCACAATCATCTTCACCATCACACAGATAAAAGCTACGGATGCAGTTACTATTTTTACATTGATATAAATCTAAAAAATTAATGTTTTTTAAAGAAAAAACTTTTCTTTATATTAAGACTAAAAATGCTGGTAAAGAAACATGCCACGTCCAAAATAAAAATTAAATATCAGAATAAACGATTGTTTGTTATTTAGGGCTCCAATTTACAACCAATAAAGAAGTAAGTAAAAATAGACGTGACTCACCTGGTTTACATTTAGTTTCTGCACAATTTCTTTCGTCGCTATTATCACCGCAGTCATCCTCTTTATCACAGTACCATGCGCTTGAGATACATTTAAAATTATCACATTTAAACTCACCAGTTGAACAATTCGATATGCAAGTCTTCCCATCACTGCCGAGGTGAAAGTTATCTGCACAACCACATTTATAGCCACCATTGGGAGATAAAAGACAAAGTGATTGACACATAGAACTCGCACAAGGATTGCGGACATCTGGTTGACGAAGTTTATGTACTATCTAAAGTAAATTCAGTGAAAAAAAATTAGTTCAGTGAAAAAAAATTAAAAGTAAAGGTTAACTCAGACATATAACTGGAGCTTTAAAAAAACATAAAATCTATGTTCAATATGTAATAGAAAAATAAAAACGCCATTTAAAACCATTCCCTTTTAAAATTTATAACTTAGAATAAAACAAATACCTGGATGCTAAAGAACTTATCTTTAGGGGTTTTTATTACAGTTGTTATATTTTCACCAATAAATTTATTGGTTCTAATGATTTTATATGGTCGCTGCCAAGTTGTGAAATAAAGATAATCCTCGAATAACGTTAAACTGGTGACTTCTCCAACAGAATTTAACAAGATTTTACGTTGCATGTATATTTTCGACGTTTTATCTATTGATATATATTCAATCTTCTTTAAAGTTATATCACTCCAGTACAAGGTATTGGTAGTGAAATCAATAGTAAGTCCTCTTGGGTCTGACAGATAATTGGAAATTATATGCTCTTGTTTGCTTCCATCCATACCAATACGTGATACAGTACTTGATTTGCCCTTTCTTGATGAATGTGTTGTAAAATAAAGATACCCATCTTTAGGATGACAAACAACAGCGAGAGGTTGATCAACATGGTTTTTATAAATTACTTTACGCATTTTTCGATTCAAAGCTGATACATAGATGCTATCATGTAATTGGTCTGTGACATAAATATTTCGACCAACCCAATCAATGGTTATATCAAATGGATTAGGTAAGTCATCGGAAATTACAGATTCTACATTCTGTTGTGAACTGTTATCCTCTCTTCGGAATTGTGCCGATCGCACTTCACCAGGTAAAAGGTCTATCCAAAAATACGATTGTGTTTTCCAATCAAAATCTATTGAAGTAGCATACCTTAATGAAGTTTTAATATTTTCATAATACTTTTCTCGTTTAGCGATAGATAACACCTTAATGTCATGTTTACTTGCTATAACAAAATATGGTGAATCCCCTTCACTATGTTTACAAGAGCGAGAGTTTAAATCCAGTGTATACCCCTTAACACATTGACACTTGATTTTCCCACTATCATCAACAACTGTGCATTTTTGACTGCACTTGTGATACCGATAATTTTCGCAAGCAGAATTACATGATCTATTATCATCATTCAAATTAAATCCTTTTTTACAACCACATTTAAAACCTTGTTTTAAGTCAGTACAAACTTGTGTGCAGTTATGAGAATCGGATGAACACTCATCAATATAACACAACTTTTCATCAGAGGAATCATTACAATCCGATTTTTTATCACATACCAAAGAATGATCAATACATTTACCATCACCAGAACATTTGAATTTATTGTCCTTGCAACTGCAATTAAATTCGTCTGAATTATCTGAGCAGTCTTTAATGCCATTACAATATTTAGACTTATCAATGCACTGGCCTGATAATATGCATTTAAATTGAGATTTTTCAATACATGAACAATTTCGTTCATCTGAGTTATCTCCACAATCATCATCATTATCACACTGCCATTCTTTACGAATACATATATGATTATCACATCTAAATTTTTATAACAAATAGCCACTGTTAGATGTACAAACACAGTTAAAACATATTTGAAAACATATTTAGATATTTATAAAAGCTAATTCATCTTTTGTTTTTTCCTAAACTTAAAAAATGAAAAACTACACATAAAAACTAAACATAAAATTATTTTTTTTAATTATTTTTGAAAACATTTGGCTTAAATTTAGCCTCTCCCAATCTTGTGCAACCCATTGTTTTATATAAATAATATCCCTAGTATATTTATTCAAATTGACACTCACAGAAATTGAGTTTCTTTGTTGCACTTTTTTGTATTACATCCATAACTAGGATCTTCATCACTGCCATCTCCACAATCATTATCTCCATCACATTGATAACGCGAAGGTATACATCTTGTAACATTAACACAACTGAACTGCATAGAATCACATGTAGTTTTTGAGCAATTAGTCAACTTTTCATCACTGCCATCATCACAGTCATTTTCCCCATCACAAACAAAAGCATTGGAAATACATTGACCTATAAAACAACAATAAAGAATGACAATGACTACTGAAGAACTCCGGGGATATAATAAAAACAGTTTCAATCAAGGATGAGAAAATTTTGGGGGGTAAAAACCTAATGCGTTTAAAAGCCTTATAAAATCAATAAACTCTAATTAAGAGTTCTTGTAATATTTTTAAAAAACTTGGGAAAAAATAGACCTTTTGAACTGAGGCAATCCTAAGAAAAATCCATAACAGACGCACGGGAGTCCAATAAGTGAACAGATTGTATCATGTCTTTCCACAACAGTCACAGATTATATGAATTAGTAGCAAAGCACTAACCACTAGAACACTTATGTTGAACCACGCCACATGTAGGCACATATGCTTTACATAGGTCATCTTTTTCATCCGATCCATCAAAACAATCTGCATCACCGTCACACTTCCAAGAGAGCGGCAAACATTTTTTCTTGTCCTCACATCTGAACTGACCATTAGTACAATTAATTGATACACAATTATTAGGAAATTCGTCTGAGCCATAGGTGCAATCGTTAAAACCATCACAAACCCATTCGTTTCGAATACAACCTGTTGTATTGGTGCATGGGAACTAGAAAGAAATAAGTTGAATTTAGGAAAACATTGTGAAATGCAATTTAAATATATAAATAATGATTTTCGAGTAACGCGTAAAAATTAAAAAGAACAATCTTACAAAATTTGCTCTACAAGTTTCTTGAGGGCAATCAGTTTCATCTGTATTATCTAGACAGTCATTATCACCGTCACATCGGAATCTTTTTTGAATACATTTACCATTACTACATTTTAACTGGTTGTCTGAACATTGTTGTGGTCTACAATTTATTTCATCACTACCATCAGTGCAATCATCCTCACCATCACAACGCCACCTGTTTAATACACATTTCCCAGTATCATTACATGCAAAATAATTTGATACACATTTGTGTCCACCTATAACAAATAAAATAAACAAATAAAATAAGTCTTAGTCACTTAATTGTTGATAATTTGCTAACTATAACGAAAACCACAGATATAAAATCTTTTTTTATAACCGGATCATGAGCCGTATTTGTGTTACAAGTTTTGAAATTTGAAGTTCACTGTTCGACAATTCACCTGAATATTATTTTGTGAATATTTGCCTTTCACTCATCTACAATCTATTAAACAATCCAACCGATCAATTTACTTAAACTACATGTTAGTTAGTTATATAAAATGTTCAAAAATTTATAAGGTTGTGACAATAAAAATATCAAGAAGAATTTAAAAGATGAAAAAACATTTTTTTGAGTGTATATGGAGTTCACACAACCCAAATTCAGGATGAATTGTAGAACAGTGATAGGTAAATTGTAGAAGATTAATTCATTAAATTGAGAAGAAAGATTGGATAAATTGAAGAGCAGCGGTCGATTGGATTGTAGAAGAGTGTTTCGTTAAATTGTAGAAGAGTGATTGGTTAAAGTATAGAACCTTGGTCAGTAGGTTTGTAGAAAAGTTGGTTGGTTGGATTGTAGAGCAGTGAAAGACAAATATTCACAAAATAATATTCAAGTGAATTATGGAAGAGTGAACTTTACTGTTCTACTTTTTAAACTTGTTCCACAAATACAACACATGATACAAAAAACCTTGAAAAATATAACTTTACTAAGAACAGATAAAAGATTTTAAGTGTTTTTTATATTTTCGTAGAAAAAAAAAATCTGAATTTGACTGAATATACTTATAGGCTCCCTTTCGTTTTCCCTTTTTTTCCTTGAAAACTTATTTCTTTATAATAACGTTAATAAAATTAAACAATTAAAAGATTTAAATGTTGATAAAAGAAATTTCTGTAACATCTTGCTTTTTTTTTATTCAAATCACAAATTCAGAATTCCAAGGAAAAGAAAGAAAACTTGAAATTAATTTATTCAGGTGTTTTTATCCAATTCTATTATATAAAATTATATATTTTTGGAAAGCAGTTTTTCCACCCTTTTATTTAATATAAAAATCATAAAAAGTTATTTTTTAGATTTTCCCATTCTGTATCCCTAACTCTTCTTCATATAAAACCTTAATAAAAAAATATTAGAATGAAATAGCAAAAAACTAAAAAACCGTAATTTTATGTTGTTATATTCTAATTAACTTACGACAAACAAAATCCTTTTCATCAGATTTATCATCACAATCCACTTCACCATCACAGACATGATAGTGTTCTATGCACTTTTTACCGTCATTACAAATAAATTGTGTCCCATTAGCACATCCTTTAATCATGGTTTTTTTTATACATTGAGTACCATTGACCAATTTGCGACCTTTCTTGCATGAACACACATTTCCTCCATTTTCTACACTGCATATATCTTCACAACCACCATTAAGGTAGCAGGGAGTGTAAGAACCTGGAAAATGATTCAGTTAAAATATACCAAAAACAAATTATATATTGAAAAACAGGCATAGTGAACACATAATGAAGATATACATAACAAAGAAATTTGTGAATATATATAACAAATAATGAATTTATATAACAGTTATCAAAAGAAAAACAAACAAGACTATTGAACTCCCGTGATACACTGAAAAAAGTTTCAATCAAGGGTGAGAAAACTTGCGATTTAGCTAACTTAGCGATAGCGAGCTTTGATCCTAATTACACAACAATAAGAAATTTTGGGGTAAAAAACCTTATGCGTTTAAAAGCCATATAATTGCCTAATTTCATGCAAAAAATCAATAAACTCTAATTAAGAGTTTTTGAAATATTTTCAAAAAACCCCTTTTTTGGCAAAAATTGACCTTTTGGTCAAAATTAAGAATAATTTTTAAAAAATCCAGCTTCGTCACTTTATAGTGTTTATAGATGCCTAACTTCATGCAAAAAAATAGAAAAAGAATTGATGCACAGACACATAAGAGTGAATTTATAGTATACAGCCGGGAGTAGAATATGTTTTAACATAAATAAGTAATAGGGAAAATAACGAAATAATATAACATTAATATCCTATTCTAGCATAATGATTACCATCTCTATTAGTGTCATCTTATATAAATCTTACTTACAAGTTTGTCTATCAGCTGAAAATACTTTAATATCCATAGGTTGAGCATCTAACTTTTCTTTGAGGGGCGTTGGATTGGATCCATCAAACTTATTAGCTTTCATTACAGATCTAGTAACCCAATCTGTCCAATATACATATTTATCATATAATGAAACACCAAAAACATGTGGAACATTTTCTACTACAATTTTACGATTTAATCCATCTAATGAAGCGGATTCAATTCTGTATGAAAATAACAACAGAAAAGCTTATTTATCAGTAACAAAATACCCATAATAATATAATTACAAATACTCTGCGTTATTGTTGATATTTAACTTCCACAAAATGATTTTTTTCTTACTATACCTGTCAGTTCTTGCATCAGCCCAATAAATACGCCTTTCGACCATATCTACACAAAGACCATTTGGCCAACCAAGGTTACTCTCAATTATAGCTTTTTGATTAACACCATTAGTTGTTGCTCTTCGAATGTAAGGTTTGCGGCCCCAATCAGTCCAATACATTAATCCTAAAAGCAATCACCATGAAAAAAATGAAATCTAAGATAAATCTAAGATAAAAAATACAAGTTTTGAAGAATCTTAGAACCAAATTTTTTTTAAATAAAGCAAAACTGATTGGTTTGTATCAGTTTGTATGAAGGTTTGTACCTTCATTCGTACCTGAATATAACCTGAAATAAACCAATGTCAGTTATGCATCACTTCTACTAAATTGCTATTATCAGAAAGTAAATAAAAGAAATTGAAACATTTACAAATTCAAAATTTGTTTTTTGCTCTATATACCGAACAATAGAAAGGAAAATTGTGACAAAAATGTTATTGACAATATTTTGAAAATGACACTTTCGTAGATTAATGATTTACTTACTTCATGCAAAAATCAATAATACTAAAGCCGTTTCAGAGGAAATTGAGTTGGATATTGATTAGAGCAGACATGAATGAAGGAATCTTACAGTTAAATCAAGATCTATATCAAGATTGCAAGGAAACATACCATCACAAGGACTTAAAGCAATAGCCCGTGGTTCATCCAATTCTTTATGTACTAAAACTTGTTTTACATTATTTACAGTTAATCTATTAACTGTGTTTTCCTGGGCATCAGTCCAGTATAGCATCCCACTTAACCAGTCGTATGCAATACCATCAGGAGTTTTTAAATCTACAAAATATTACAAAGAAACTTTGAAACTACATAGAAACGAAAACAGTTATTGATTTAAGTATAAAAATAAAATACTTATTTAGCTCCTAAAAATAATACCTGGTTATAAAAGAAATCATTCTTAAAGTAAACAAGAAAAAATTACTGTCGGACGCAATTATTGTTCAATGTTCATGAATAAGATACAAGAAGGCAAATCTGCAAGGTATAAAAGATCGCTCGACTAAAAACTGAAACTTTGGGCAATAAAACAAAAAAATGTGCTAAATGAAAAATCTATTTTTTTATTTAGAAAAAGAATAAATTATTTTTGATCTTTTGAAGAACCTATTCGCTTAGAATTTGATTTTGTGACTGTCATTTATGATCCTTGCTTATTTAACGTATTTGACCTTATTAAAAATTATATTTAGCACAATCTTGACTTTTTGACCCTGTTTCCATGCTAACAAAAATTTCCTAAAAATCTGGCTATGCCACTTTTCTGGATTAATAATCCTCAAACTTCATACAAAACAACAGAAAAATCAGACAAAACGTGTTATGAACATATTTCACCTTTTAAACCAAATTACTAGAGACAACTAAAAATAGACAACTACATATACACTGTATACATATATAGTGTATACAGGCTCCACCACTTTTTCCCTGTATAAATATCTACCTTCATGCAAGAAATTAGAAAAAGGTAATGAAAAGCCCTTGCTTTACAGAGGAAAGTTTTTTTGTTTTTTTGCCCCATTTACCTCAATTTTGAGAAAAATCGGGCTCTGTCACTTTCTAGTGTCAGTTCCTAGAAAAGTTAGGAAAAAGACGAACGAAAGAAGAAAGGAACAAACAAGCCTGGATTTATAGAACTATTTTCCAACAAAGCCAGGAGTCCAAAAAAGACTGTAATTTGTTGAATCACTTACCACTTACTAGTGTAGTTTGATTAGTGCCATTTACGGTTATACTTCCAATCTCTTTTTTATGAATATCAGAATAATAAATAATTTTATTTGCAAAATCAAAATCAATACCAATGGCATTATTTAGTGATTTAATGGTATGGTATGGCATAGACGAACGACGCAAAGGATTTAAATCTAAGAATTGAATTTCATTTCGCTTAGCAAATATTATGTAGTCATTTAACTCTTCACAAGAATGCCCATCAATCGTAAGTTTTCCATAAGTACAAACACATCTGGAACAAAAAATAACAGTGAGTAATAAAGGGGATATAAAACAAAAATAAAAAAGAAGTCTCTGAATAAAAGTCTGAATAAAAAACTAAAAAAACTCCTTGAACATGTCAAAACTTTTTTATTTTAAATAGTCACGTTTATTAGTGAAATAGACAACTATTTTTTCATTATTCTAATTGAAACCTTTTGTTTTCATAAAATATTCTAAAATTTATAGATACATTTGTCAGATACGACCTGTTTTAAAAGAATTTAAAAATGTAGAATATTCAGCAATAGATGGTCGTAGAATCGCTTAATAAATCTGTTTTTAATTAGATTACATTGCTGGACAAAATTGCTAGTTAGCGAACAAAGATTAAAGATTAAATCTTGGAATTGCTTTTATTAAAAGCATTTCTAACAGCCGTTATACCTTTAGCGTTATGATGGTGAGTTAAAGTCTTTTATGATAAAGATATTGTTTTCAGAAAGTCTATCGATTAATTTAATTTGATTAAAAAGTCTGTCGTATTTTTAACGTACAATGGAATCCCTTTCTCAGTTGGTTGTGAGTGGTCGACATATTTTGAGATCTTTGATGTATGACAACTAACATTATTTTCTTTTTGGATTTAAGGAAGCATGTAAAATCTTGGTGTTCTTAGTACTGTTATTATGAGGCTGTGTGCAATATTCTCTACAAGTTATTCGCTCTTTTGAAATTTACCCTAGTGGCATTGGCTAAGTTATTGCATTTCATGATTGGATTTTCGTTGAGTTTCTTATAATTATATGTCATGCTGTTCATGCTGTGTATCTGTCCTTCTTGCTATGAGAACTTGTTAAATTAATCTGTAAAAATGCTTCATATTTCATAGGCGTAGGAATAAAACTT
>JAUELD010059510.1:0-23961 GCA_031471615.1 Aglantha digitale | reverse complement strand
GAGTTTCAAGGAATGTGGGAAAATTTAATATATGATTTTAATGTGAAACAACAGGTATGATTTAAATTAAATGGATTTTAATACATAATAATAAAAAGTGATTTTTTACTCATTTTTTTACTCAATTTTTTACTTTCTACTCATCAGTAGAAAGTTTTACGACATGAGATAATGTGGCTTGTGTGCCTATCAACAAAAATAGCTGCAATGTATTTATGTATGTAATGTATTCATTTACTCCTTAACCTTTCTCAAGATATTCAGAATAGTTTTTGGTATGACCACATTATATCTGTGTCATTAGTAAAAAAGGTGTTAAGGACATTAACTAAGTAACATATAGCGTAAGTGTTGTCATATAAATGAAAATCTATTTTATCGTAATTGTTTATAGCTACAAATGAGCTTTTAAAAAGTTTTGAAATTCACTATGGAGTATAACAGTAGGTTTTTTAATTCGAGATTTATTTTTTAATTTTTTTTAGTTGATCAATTACGCTTCATCAACATTGCTGTTTTCAGACAAGTAAATATTGTTCCCAATTGTATACTTGTTAGCACATGTAACTATCACAGTAAATTGATATTGTTACTCAAGGCAATTGCTGATATTAAAACCGTGCTCTAAACAGTCAATGAAGTCAGTTGCTTCTTAAATCTAAGAGTTTACTTACCTGGTTTGTATTCACGATCAAATTGTAATTTTAGGGTTTTATAACAAGAAGCACTCAATCTAAATATTGATTTTATATAAATGTACCAAACTATCAAAGAACTATGTATTTCTTTAAATGTATTTAATGTCATATTTTTTTTCTCTAATTCGAAATTCCACTAAAATTCCACTCAACAAAATTGTATTTCTGGAACATTTTCTGAAACAAAAATTCCACTCAACAAAATTATATTTCTGGAACATTTTCTGAAACTAAAATTCCACTCAACAAAATTATATTTTGGGAACATTTTCTGAAACTAAAATTCCACTCAACAAAATTATATTTCTGGAACATTTTCAAACTAAGAATAAGTGCGTTAGTCCATTAAATGTTTTGGTTTAAAAAAATAAATGTAAAGACTTTTTTTACAATATGCATTTTTGTTTTTTTGTAACGGATCACTTTCAGGTTTTCACACTGGCGAAGGCTATTTTATAATAATCCTTATAGATTAAGTCTAAGTTATGGCATTTGGTTAATAAAAAATGTATGTAACTCATCATACAGATTACCTTTGTTTTTCTTCGTTATAAATATCTAATTTTCGTGTATATAGCTTACTGCTAAGTGTAAATAGTGTAAAGCTTTAGACTAAAGTGTGTTTTATATAAGAAATTGTAATATAGAAAACAGCATTCAGACGTTAAAGGATAATATTTATAGATGTTATTTGGTATTGCTAATTCGTTTAAATTGTTAAATTTCCTTCCCTTTATATCAGAAATGTAGATGCTAATATCATATCTTGGAACAGAGTTGTTCTTCTACATGGTAGGTGTTTGTTTGCTTTCAAGTTATACAAGACTGAATCATTGAAATGAACTAGTAAATGAATTCTATTGTTATCTATTATCATTAAATAATTATTCCCCCTATAAAGATGTTAGAAAATTTGATGTATATATATAAAGCATGGAAACTATTAAAATCTGGGTTCTAAAATTAAGAAATTTTCTATGCATGTAATAGTGTTTAATTTCTATATGTTTTTCTGTATTTGTGCAAACTTTTCCTTATATAAAAGTTAATTTTCTGACAATTATATTTGTCAGAGGCATGACATATAAATATAAAGAAAAGCAAGGCTTCAAGAAAAAAAGTAGGTACCTCATAAAGAAATGCATGCATAAAAAGAAGGCTTTAAATGAACTTGGCATCATACTAGACCATACCTCTGACAAATTTATTTATATTTTATATAAAGAAAAGTCTAGCTTAGGAAATTATTGCTTATGTCTAGGTCCACCTGGAACGGGCAAGACATCATTATGTAAAGCTCTTGCACAGAAGCTTTCAGTTCGGTTCTCTGATAGGTAAATAGTACGCATTGATTGTTGCCTTGATTACTTTCATAAATTTATTTCTATGGGAGAGATTTGTAAGAAACTTTCTTTTGAATATCTATACTTTTATGTTACGTTGTCTCTGTTTTGTTGATTCTTAGTCACAGAGTCACATGAACCTCGTTTTTTAGATTCCGTTACGGTCAGCTAATTGAAATAAATAGTCACAGTTTGTTTTCGAAATGGTTTTCTGAGGTAAGTGGTTGGAATTAATTTAATACTTAAATTCATTTCTAGTAATAATTTTTTTTGATTTTTCTTTTCTTCTTGCGTGTCATTATTTACATTTTTTTTGATTTTTTTCTTCTCCACGTCTCATTGTTTATATTATTATTTTTTTTGCGTAGAGTGGGAAGCTTGTCATGAAAATGTTTCAACGAATACAAGAGTTGATAGACGATCCACAAGCTTTAGTGTTTGTACTTATAGATGAGGTAATTTTATTTAAGCTAACTTAATTTTTGAAAAATTGGGACAAGGTTTGTTTAGGAGATTTTAAGATGTTCGTATATATATAGATATACCTACTAATTGAGCAAGTATCGTTTTTTTTTATAGAATTTCTTAATTAGTCTTTGTAGTATGGGTTTTGTAAACTTTTTAGAGGCTGTCATGATGAAAACTGTCTTACTAAAAGGATACCCTTATTTTATTGAATAAAAGCAAACCATTTTATTCTACAACAGATTCTAGTCAATAATTGTATTTACCTAAGCCCATAGAGTCCTGGGGTAAAAGGTCATTATTGTTACCAATTTAATTGTGCAGGTGGAAAGCTTAACAGCAGCAAGAACAGCTGCTATGAAAGGGACTGAACCATCCGATGCTATAAGAGTGGTTAATGCGTTGCTCACACAAATTGACCAAATAAAAAAGTAGGGTTAATAAAATATATTTTAAGATTCATTAATCCCAGGTTGTTTTGTTATTGTACTGTAGAGCTATGGTTTGTCTTTATACTAATGACTGGCTGATATGGAATTATGGTTTAAAAAATGTTTTCGTGAAATGTGTGACTTGTCAAATGCTTTAGTATCCTCCCTTGAAATATTTTCTTTGTTCTGTAGCTCTATAGTCTTTGAGTAAGAGGTTTGTACAATTTCTATTTCCTTCACAATTCTTAGATATCCCAATGTTTTAATCTTGACCACATCAAATATAACTGGAGCGATTGACTTGGCATTTGTTGACAGGTAATTAAAACACATGTTTCCATTTATTTCAGATAAATTAGTATTTTTTACTTGATTTGGAAGAAAGACGACAGACATATCTGTCACGTTTCGTTTTGATTTGGCTGATTGAACCACTTACTTTTAAGTGCCCCATTTACTATTAATTTATCTATTTACTATTTAGTAACCCATTTAAAATTATTGACCCATTTACTATTAACTGACCCATTGAATGTTTATAGGGCCTCTATATTGCATTCTTTTCATGGTATCTTGTTCTAGAATTAATTGATAATTAAGCTGGTTGATATAATTAATGAATTAATTAATTAATAAACATATATAAGCATATAACATGAACTTGTCTCGTTTTGTGAGAAAGGGAAAGAAAGTTTTGGTCATTGCAGTTTGTTAAAATTATTGTGATGTATGTTATTATTAATTATTTATTATCATTGCTTTGTGTTTTATGTCTAAGTTGTTTTCAAGTTTTGATTCAAATTTCAAACAGTGGTCGAAACAACAACAAATAATAACAAGAATCTTGGGCAAGACCTATTAAAAAAGGTTTAGTTGGTTCTCAGGGCTTTTTGAACACAGCCATTGCTTTACGTTTTGCTTTTATCTTTATTCTGACCTTTAATCAATCAAGCTTTGTGATCATAATCAATAATTAAAGTAAGTAAGAAAAATGGGTAACCCACCCCCAACTTCTGCAGTAAATTAACCTTTAATTCAACAGATAATCCATAGATGTTTTTGATCGTTCTCTTTTAGAGCAGACATTAAACAATATATTGGACCACCTACAGAACACGCTATATTTACAATCTACCACTCGTGTATCACAGAACTTAAAAAGGTAAAGTTTTTTATTTCATCTGTGATGTTGACAATTAATTATTAATTATCTTTTTAACTTTTGTTTGCTGCCATTATTAATTATGCTCTTTGTTTATTAATGCAGAGACAAATAATAAATCGATCCAACTTACCTGATTTAAGGTTAGTTTTCTATATATTTTAAAAAGGGTTGTTTTTAAAATTCAGCATGTTTACAATTTTTAAGAAATCAGTCATCATGTACCATTAGACAATACTTATTTCTACTTGTTTCTAAAGTTTCACTTTGAAAGCAATAAAATAGTTTATCATATTTATTTTGAATTTAAAAATTGAACATTTTTTTACACTTTTTTTAAGGACCTTAAAGATGATGAGGTAGGTAAAATGATGTACCGTTCTTGGACGGAATGTTTATGGTTTTGTTATTCATTGCGTATATATTATGAGTTCTTATATGAAAAGGTTGTCATTTAACTTTCTCTTCTTTTTTTGTTTCTGTATTCATGACGTCTAGTTTTAAAAAACTTGTTTGTTTCAATGAGTTTTTTTTTTTATATAGATTTCAAGAAAATGAAGCTAATTCTGAAAGTTTTCGTTTATTGGATATTGCAAGGTAGTATAAAAAACGATTTATATTATCAAAAATGAGTTTGCATAGAATTTTTATTAGCAGTCAGCACATAGTTATATTAGCACATTTTAAAAATGCAGGAAGTCTGAATAATGCTTAGCAACATCTGTTTTGCATAATGCTGATACTTTTGCTTTTATTTATAGAAAAAGTTATGGATTAAGCGGGCGTACATTGCGTAAAATACCATTTCTAGCACATGCCATATATTTGCAGGTTGGTTTAGTATATTTTTGTAGCAAAAATATTTTTGTCTTAAAATCAAACATACCTTCAGCAGTCAAACAAAAAGTTCTATGTTAAAAGTTACCAAAAATCTTTATTCAATAGTCAAATTTGACCTAAAAAATGTAGATTGTACTATAAACTTTGTATTTGCATTTTTCTTTTTTTCTTCCTTTTTCCATAAAATCAATTATAAGTTTATGTGATGTTACATACCCATGCATTCTGTTCAGATACCTCATTTCTAAATCTAGATTTTTCTCTTTTACCCTAGAATCCAACTCTTCTCAGAATTTTTTGAACTTTTAAAAACTTTTCAAAATATGTTTTTTCTCGCTAAACTCCCCTAAAAATAACTTAATGGAGCACTCTACCTTGAATAAGGAGTAAGCATTCTGCAGTTCTTTTATAATATGAATAAAGATTGTATGTTTTTGCATATAACTTGTTCATGTTTTCACATTTTTACTTTGTTGGTTCGTCTGAAACTGAATCTTTCCCCTATATTTTCATTCCCTCTGAATAAAGTTCCCCCCTGTATCTATGATTTGATCAACACATTATGGCGTCTGTATATTTTATAAATGTTGTTTCAAAGTCCTATCGATTCATTTTAGTCATATCCTGTTTCGCAAGAACAATTTCTTGATGCATTATCAAAAGTTGTTGATAAACAGTTGGATGACAGAGACAAAATATCAAGCGAGACACGAATGCAATTAGATAAACCAGCTTCATTGAATAAAAGGACTAAGAATAATAATGAAAACGAAATAATGAATGGAGTTAATCATTAATGTTTTGTAACCTATAGCAACTACCGAATTATGTATAAACGCTTCAGAAAAAATACTAGGTATTACGAAGGCGTGTTTTAAAGAGCAGTCGCTGGCAAGCAAATGGAACGCATTATTTTTGGTTTAAACAACATAGTAATTGCTCTAATCAGAAAACAATCATCCTGTTCTTGTGTATAACCTTTAAATTTCAACAATGTTTATGCAACTAAATCTATTTCAAGAGATACCTTAGAATTCTTTATTTCTACCCTGCTACATTGCTTTGTGTGATGTCATCAAAGTTACTACTTTTATTGATTTTCAAAATTCTAATTTAAGATTAAAAGAATAAAAAAATAAAAAAAAAGCTTTTTCCATGAAGTGCAAGTTATCAATCTTGATTTTTTGGAATAAGTATATGTCGCAACTCTTTAAATTTCTCTGATCTCTCATCAGTTATGATGATGTATATTTTGTCATCGACATACGGGTGTATCACTTTGTGTGTATTGTATTGTTTATGTCTGTGTCACCCTTATATAGGTGTATTGTTTATATGGGCGTCATAATTACGCAGGTGTATCGATTATGTAGGTGTTTCCTTTATACAGTTTTCGCTTATGCAGCTGGCTTATGCAGGTGCGACTGTAAATGTACTTATATTGAATATTATGTTAATGTTAACTGTTACATAAAGTAATACATTATAAATATATAGGTTTATTATGCAATTGTAGAATTATGAAACATATTTTGATAAAATGTTTTTAAGTTGTGACAAGAAGCTTCATTTCATCACTTTATTGTAACAATATTTTGTTTTTTCACTTTTTATCTTTTAGTATAATGTCTTACCAGACATAATGAATAATATTTAAGCCAAATTGAAACTTGTTAGATAAAAATTTTTCATTTAGTTAATATTTAACTTTCCACTGCTTATCTTCAATTTTATTTTTTTTCTCATTTTTTATTATTTACCTTAAAAATTTTCATAATTTTTTTAAAATCTTTCAATCGCACTATCCTGCTTTTAGATTTTGTTGATATAATATTTTTAAGAAAAAAGATGTCTTTACCACCGGAAAAGTTGAACGAGTTAAAACAAGTCATCCATAATCATTTAAATCAGTTAAATATACACAGCCAAATTCGTAATGTTTTATCGGAAAGCATCCGTGAAAACGATTTGGATGAAAACAACCTTGAAAAAGAGGGACTGTTGAATATATTAAAAGAGAAGGGGATTGTGAATGACATTATGAAGACATTACAGTTCAAAGGTGTTAATAATGAGACAGTTGAGAAAAAGACTGGTGATCATAACAAGAATCATAACAAAGAGGAGTGGTTAGCAGCTGATCAGAAGAAATGTAAGTCGAATCCAACGGATAATTTGATTTTTTAGCATAAAAATTACTATAGAGAACATGAAAACATACAAGAAGTACTTATAAAAAATATTTATTTAAACGGATCATTATGAGTCATTTTTAAATATAAAATTGTCGATTTCAAAACTGTTGCTATGTTTGTAAGCCAAACATTTTACGAAGTTATGATTTCATCGTCAATGTTTTAAAAGCCAAGAGTTTCATCAGCAAATATTTTTAGGTGTTGCTAAATAGGTATTTAAAATAGGTATACACTATATATTATATTATATCACCAATATATTAGATGCTTTCCATAAAACATAAACAATGATTGCTTTTTTATATTAGGAAACCATTGGTTTTTTAAAAACAAGAGCCCATCCCGTAAACTAGAATCTATCTTGTTCATTCTGACTAAAGAATCTATCAGTGTGTGTCTGTTGCATCTGTAACTTTATGCAAACCTCCTTTTTAGTGATATCAGAGTCTATGTGTCGGAAACTGCCACTTCAAAAAAGTAAACAAGGAAATGCAAAAATGCTCTCTTTTCAAAAAAGTTTATAAGACTAAAAAAAGTATCCTTTGGAAAAAGTGATACTTGTTAAGAGTTTGGTTTTAACCAATACAACATCTATATAAGTAGCTTAAATGTATCAAATGTATCATCTAGAGATCTATTAAGAGCTTATTTATTAATAATTTCAAACAGCTGCATTTTGGTTGCATATAAACATACTTTTCTTATGTTAGTTCCTGTTGATCCTGGCAAACGGTATTTATATTTACAGTTGGTTGGTGGCAAAGCGTTCTTAGAGCACCTTGAAGATCCTGAAGTGTTTCCTGGTCGTGTTACCAGTACATTTACGATATTTGTTAACTTTAAGGGACATAGATTTCATTCAAGACCGGTTCCATGTGCTTGTGATCCTGCGTTTGAAGAAGGTTAGGATTTCTATGAATTTTTAAATTATATACCAGTTACAAATAAAGACTGGTTCCATGTGCTTGCGATCCTGCGTCTGAAGAAGGTTAGGGTTTCTATGAAGTTTTTAAATCATTTTGTTATACAATGTGTAAATGTTTGTATAATGTATGTTTATAATAAAATATACAAAATATGATGTACTGCTTTTGAGGAATTAGCTCAACAACAAATTTATTATAGCTTTATTATAGCAGAATTTAGAAAGAGGGTAAAACTTGCAACTTTTATTTGTAGTTGTTTCACACAATCTAGTCAGGTTATTGGTTTTAATTGTGTTTATTCTATTCAATTTCTTTATTGTATACTGTTGTATAGGTATAGTCATTTAGCTTAGTACTTCTTAGAGGGGGGCCTCTGTTGTTATATCTACAAATGATAAGTAGTCTTGTTCGTAATGTACACCTTGTTTTGTTTTGTCTTGTTTTCCATCGGTTGTTATAAAGGATTAAAGATTGTGAATGGAGATTGTCAGATGTTGAAAAAAAAAGATAGCTTTCTCTAAATCGTGGAACATTTCAGAATTGTATTTCTTTTTCTGTTCAATTAGTTTTCATTTTTTGTGTAAAGGGTCCTAAGAAATATATATGCTAGATTTTTAAGGAAGTTCTTTTTTCCATGAAAAAAGCTCAAAAGGACAAAATTGGGTCAAGTATAATTTTCGTAAAATTATAAGGTCAAAAGTCACATGTCTGAAAATACTTGTTTGCTAGTAATTAGGGTCAAAAGGTCAAATATTTTATATAACCAAGGACCAAAAATGCCAGTTCTAAAGAAATAGCTTCAAACGGTCCAAAGAAATTCATTATATATCAGGATTTGGTCAAGCGATTTTTATACTTTTCATCAGATTGCCTTCTTTTTTCTAATTCATTCATTGTAGAATAATGACTGGGAGTTTAACAAACAATTTTTCTTGTTGTTATCTGAAAACAACGGTTTTTCATGCATTATCATTTAACGATAGATATACTTTGTTTCATATTTAAAATGGGTAAATTGCTGGCACATGGATTGACAATACAGTATAAATGAACTAGCATCAGACCTTTCATTCTATTTCCAGGTTTTCTTCTTGAGCTGAAGAAAAATGTAAAAAACAACACGAGCAAGCAACCTGACGCTGCCATGTTGCTGACATTGAGCGATAAAATACACCTGGTACTCATTAAAACAGACCCCTCTGGCGATAACCATCTGCTGGGCTCGCATTACTTGGAATGGAGAGGTATACTGTGCTCGTCCAATGGTAGGGTGCGTAACTCAATTGAAGTGAATGGCGTGGGAGCAGAGGCTAAAGTCCCTATTGGTATTCTTGATATACGAATGGATGTTATACCAAGGCTACAGCAAGTATGTAAGTGTATGTCAACTTATAGTATAAACTAATTTGGCTCAAATCTACGTAGATTACGTTTTCTACGGTTCTGGATCGAAACCTTTTTGGTAAGCAAAAGCCAAAGTTTATTAGCTGTATGAGTTTTTCAACGTGACCCCTATATGTGCGGCTTAAAATGTATTCAAATAAATAGACATGTTTATTTAAGAATACAACCACCATGATGCAACAGCAATCCAAAATGGTTCTTAGTGATACATTGACATCAGATTGATTTAAAAAAACCGCTCACCGAAAAAAACATATTTATCTCAAAAGTAATGTAACTGTAGATTTTCCCTGAAGATAATATAAAATTATATGTAACTGTAGATGCTTTAATAGATTAAAAGCATATGTTATATAACTGTAGGTATTACGTACTGATTATGTAACTGTAGATGGGTATAACATACCGAACACTACTATGTTTAGATTGTCACCTCTGACGTCGTAACTACACAGTTAAACATGGAACGTAGTCGTGTATCAGAACGTGAGCGTTTGTTTCTTACTTACTCTAAACAATGGTGGAGGGAGTATTTACAAATACGTTCCATACACTCCAACAGGCTGGTGAAAATATTCGCTCAAGATGAGAATGCCACACATCGGCTCGTTTGTTCATACGTAAAACCTTTACGGTCGGGCAGGTTGTTGGATACACCGAGGCAAGCTGCGAGGTGTGTTGGTTTGTCTTTTGTTGCTATCTATATCATTAAGGTATTGTGTAAGTTGTACACACGTGTAAACCGGACACCAATCTAATTAATCAAGTTGGTCAAATGTGTCCTTCTTGAGCGATCGTACGATGAATTGTAAAAAAAAGTATAATCCCGCATAAGGAAATAGTTTCTATTGGAGTTTCTGTTTCTCCCGGCTTTGTCGCGAGGGTCCAGCAACACGTTTTGAATGTACTTAGACTATGGAAATGCAGAATATGATTTTTAAAGGTGTCGATGGTATTTCAACAAGGCATTTAATGATACCGTTAGTTATGCTATGATAACCGTATATAACTTACATACTTCAGGTTCGTCTCGTTACTTGCTCATGAGAAGTTACCCACAATGAGTGGAGCCAGAACGGAGATGTGGACATCGATGACTGCTTTTGTAACCAGAAAGAAAGGGGTAAGAACATATACTAGCAATATATGTGTAAAATCAATACAGCTATTCGCAACTATGAGTTAATTTTAAACATAAAGAACAAATATTTTGAAAAAAAGTTTCTAGTTTATCAAAATGGTTCAATGGTGGCGCTTTAAAGTTATACTGCAAGCTTCGATATGAAACCATAATGAAACGTAAACGTTACGCAACCCTAACTCTAACACTCTTACGCTCTTTACCCTCAACGCCTCGATACAAAGGAACTCCCCCTAGATGTGAAAAAACTTAGAGAAATGTTCTTTTACCCAAATTTACGTCATTTGCGGATAGCGTGGTGGCCCCAAAAATTGCTATACTTTATTGTCGTGAGATTTCTGATAAAGATGTTTGTGTCATAAATCAATTCACCAAGATATTTTATAAACAACAAGTATAATAAATGGAGGCTAACAGTTTACTCGTTTACTTTGACCACTCGTTCACGTTCTCCTTTTTTATTCGCAGGATGTGGAAGATCATGCTGTGCTGCTTTGTTCCTTATTGCTTGGTTTTGGTATGAACGCCTTTGTGTGTATTGGAACGAAGGCTAAGGCACAGGCCCATGCCTGGGTAGCAACAATAGATGTCAACAACACCATATTGTTTTGGGAGAGTCTCACCTCCAAAAGGTTTGTGTTCATACTGTGTGATTGAATCTTAATGATGTTCTAGTATTTTAACAGAAAGTTGTGAATACCTCGTTAAAGATTGTGAATGCCTAAAAAGTCGTTGCCAACTTTGATTTATGGAATGATTAAAAATGAGGAACATTACTTTTTTACTTTTTTTCGTATCATTTTTTTTTGAAATATTTGTGAATTTTCAACCCATTCAAGATTTTGATTAAAATGAAAGTACTGTTGAATATAATCACGAATGGCTGGATAAATATTATCACCACCTTTATTTGCGATGTACGTTTATGTATGTTTGTTGTTATGAAAATAATCTGCATCCTACGCTTTCGTATATTTAGCTGCCATACCAAAACAAATATCATGCGTAATTTAAGTGGCCTTGAATAAATACTTATTCCAAGGTGTCACAACATGTTTTTTTTCAGATTAAAAAGCTAAAAAAACTTAGATCAACACATTTTATTTCATGAAAAAAGCTCTTTTCCTTCTCAAGACATCTTATTTGGAAATAAAGAAAATTGGAAAATAAAGAAGCGAGAATTTTCAACAGTATTTCAACAAGATCCTGGAATAAGCTTGATGACATCACATCAAGGTTAAAACCAATACATAACTTAACTCATGACTGAATTTCTCCATGAAATTTTTCATATAAATAGACAGATTGGTTCAACATTTAGTTAATTATTTTAACAGAAAAAATATAGTGTTGGTTGCTAGACTCGGACCTGTTTAATAAAGAGCCTGGATCTAGTAAACTAAACACAAATTATTATTTCATAACATTCATTGAATTTGTTAGTAACTTATCTTTGTATCTGTAAAGTTTCATGTTTCAAGTTTCACTTCTAAAACATTTTTGGCGTTATTTTTCCATTAATGTGATCAAGGTTCGTTGCTCCTAGATGTTGGTGTCAAATTTTTATTATGTTTAGAAGCTATTTAATTTTAAAGAAACATGTCCCACCATCTTGGAAACTCCTTCAAAACATGAAGAATGTTTTTTTATCATAGACTTTCATGAATGTTTTTTTATTTTGAGTTTTAACTTATTTGTTTTTGTTTTTTAAAAGGTACTTGCACGAATCAATCAATCCAAACGACCCACCGGCTGCTGTTCAACCTACGTGCGATCACCCTTACCGAACCATCGGGTGTTTATTTAACCATCGGTCATTTTATGCTAACTCGCAGGTAAAATCTAGCTCATGCTAAAATTCCTTTTTCGTTCCTAGGGTCCGGTTGTTTGAATGCTTCATTAAATACAAAATGTTCTGTTAGAAGCTAGCTGATGTTCGTTTTACTGCCGATCTTTAATATCTTTATAGTCTGTACTTATGGTGCATGTTTGGTTCATATTTGACCCAATAAAAAAGTATTGACTTTAGCAAGGTCGATTTGTTATATGTCTCGTTAACCATTGGTGTTTCTGCTTTATTTTTTTGGCACAAGGCAAAAATTTTCAGGTAGTCCAGTGCTAATTTGTTTATGCAAGGAACAAATAATTTATTATTAGATCATTTAGAAATAGAAAGCAGACTTGATAAAATTTCTGAAATTGTTTATTTCAATTTTGAATAAATTTATTTCTGTGCTATATAATAATATATTTTATTTATATATTTATTTATTATTTCAGCCCACCGACGGTGTGCATGTGTGTTCTTTTGATCTTTCTAACGAAGCTTGTTGGAAAAGTATCAGCGCTGATGCTATTAAGTCTGTATGCAGTACTAATATTGTAGTAAGTTCAACACAGTTTCTCCCGAAACTTTACGGTTTAAGCTACCTTATATTATATTTTGTATTATACATTCGATGATTGATGATCGAATCCTGCTTCATCAGAGCAGATCAAATAAAATTTGATGATTCTCCACAAGTTTGTTTAAAAAATTCCAGGTTGAGGTTGGGAAGTTATCAGTGTCACTGTAATTTTTTTATTAATTTACAATATAAATTTACAACATTTACTTTTTTAGCCCTCCGTCTCTCCGTTGTTTCATCTTACACCCTCCACGATAGATCCTATTGTTAGAAGTAATGAACTTGAGAACGAGCTGAGAGCTTTGGTGTATGATCACCGCAACGTAAGATGGAGTTTCCTCTCTCTGTCATTTGAGAGTAATATAAATTTATAATCGCTTGTCTTTTCAATCAAAATTTTCACAGGAAGACAACTAATAATTCCAGAATATATTTTTCTACTAGAAGTAAAAAAAAATATAAAGAAACCGACAATTTTTCTTTTGACAATTTCTATCGATTTAATTTCTAACAGGCTGTTTTGTAAAGGATATTTAATTCAATTTTTTACCATAACTTTTATTTTTTTTTAAAAAAAGCTAGCATTTTGTATATGCAATCTGTAATTATCTAGAACTTATTGAGGGAACGTAAAACTGGAATCTTAGAGTAAAGTAAGACTGTTAATTTAGGATATCGGTCTGATCACAATTTGGGATGACGAGTTAAGCTACCTGTTAACCCCTGCTTTAGCTTCTTACGAATTCGAACAGTGCAATGGCGTGAGTATAGGTAACGATGATTTCCAACACTCCGTAAGGAGACATGTACCGGATGGTCATACATTCAAGGGATTCCCCATACAGTTTCTGCACACCAATACAAGAAGAGCTTTTGCTACTTGTCTAAGGTACGCAGCTTTTATTTTGCGAATTGTTATGTTAATGGTTTTGAATGTATTGAATATGCTAGGGTTTTTTACAAGGCTTCCTTAACAAGAAGTCCTTGATAAAGCTTCTGGTATATTTAAGTGCTCCCATTTATGCTACTCTGATAATAAGTTTGCGTTTTATATATCGGACACCAGACAACCTCGGAATGTCGGAAGACTCGTACCGCGAAAATTGCGTTGACCATTGAAGTTTAAACGGCTGCTTTAGTCGGAGAGGGTTCGAGGGTTATTCTGTATAAAGTGGACCAATACATCGTGGCCATTGTGAGTATCAACCCACATATAGCCAGTGTACCATAAAGCTTGATTTTACACTATGCTCTCTTAAACTTCTCGATACCACGAACTCAATGTATTTATGATAGAAACATTTCACAAAGTAATTCCTGGTTTTCTTTTGAGCAGATATCACTGCTTTTCCATTACTCAAACATTCGTTATGTTTAATTTTATTTTGTAAACCCCCGCACAGCTCCCTCGTGTTAAGGGTTTTCCAGCCATCGATGTCGTGGACAGATAAGACTGCATATAGCATCTTATATTCATGCATTCATATGTATAAGATGTTTATCCTATCCAAGGTTGTGCTTTTAGGTCGAACATATGCGAACAGATTATATGTTGCCGTGGAGACCAAGTGAAGCTGGCTGTTCGCGTGCGCGTTTTCCCGTACCCTGAAGACACCTATGCTGTGTGGGTGATGTTCGCTGTGAAGTATAAATCCGTACTGTGATGTCACTGTTACTGGGTGGTGGAATGGATTTCACGCTTACGTTTTACGTGGATATTGTTTGTTGTGAAATCCGTACTGAGATGTCATTGTTACTGATAGGTGGAATGGTTTTTACAGTTACGTTTTGTGTTGGTGATGTTTGCTATGGAATCCGTGCTGTGATGTCGCTGTCACGTGGTTGTGGAATGGTTTTCACACTTGCGTTTTATATGGATGATGTTAGCTGTGAAATATAAATCATGAAATGTATTTCAAATTTAGCTGTCTTATTTATGACTTCGTAAACATGGTTATTGTATATGCAAGTCGTACAATAGATCAACCATTACAATATAATGTAATGGCTAAAACGACTTGTACTGTTTTTTTTTTACAAATAAACTGGAATTTAGAAACCATGCTAAATCCGTTCATTTTTTAGTGGCGCGTATCCATAAATATTGTACAATATCGTTCGGTAAATTAATCAAGTTATATATGGCACATGTAAATATATTGCTTCAACTGCACACGAAATGTATCTACAGAAATTGTTAATAAATTATTGTTAAAAAGTATTTGTTGCCCTATTAATACATTTCACGATTGCCTCCTGCTATATACTTCTTTTATTTGTTATATGATGCTATAAACCGAGAAGTAAAGTACTGTGATGATTTTTTTTGTCTGTTACTATGCGCTGTCTATTTTATTTTCAGGACCGGAATATATATAGAAACCTAACCCGAACCCTTACCCTTATCTGGTCATGAAAATAGAAAAGGCAGAGAATAGTAGTAGACAAAAAATATCACCACAGTACTTCTAAAAATTATGTGCGAAAGTTTTAGTTAGATATTTGTCGATAGAGGCTAATTTTTTTCTATTTTTTCGTTTGAATGAATTTATTTATTAAAGTCATAAATAACGCTTAACACGTGGATATCGCACGCACACAAGATACATGTCATGTCAAGAGTTGATTGGAGAAAGAGATTTGCATACAAGATTTTTTTAGGATGAGGGATTATGTTTTTTTAAAATCTCAATTACATCTGCTCATAGACGAAGTCGAAAGATCACTAATCATGCTTCACTTACAGGTAAACTTGCTTAATTTGATACTCTTTCTCGTTCAGCGGTGTAATTGAGATTTTAAAGGCGAGTGTAAACTATTGAATATTATCAAAATAAATATATTATTCTGTAATCAGATAACTCAAAATTATATAACAAATAGTATAAATTTTAATTAATAGTTTAAATTTAGTTCAGTATAACTCTATAAATCTTCTTCTTTATAAGCTGCGATTTCTTTTTGATAATGATTATAAAATGTGTCACTCAATATTGATTTGAATTGCTCCTGCTTTGCTGGTAGACGGCCTATGGCAACTATGAGAAGTATCAAAAATATCAAACCAAAAATATGTCTCACCCATCTTCTTATTGTGTCTATAGACACAGGGTGAGTCTATGCCCTGGCCTTGAATATTTTATAACATGTATTAGGTAGAAAGTTGCGTTGATAACATTTATGACTAGTCGATCAACAGAAAACCAAAAACGTATAAGTCCTGATAAAAGATAAGTCTGTATTACAACCACAACAAAAGACCAGCTTCTTAGGTTTTGATATAAATTCTATAGATATTGGCTTGTATGTAAGAATTTTGTCCAAAAGATGCTCGTTGTCTGGTTTAATAAAGAAGTCAAAAACTTGTTTTACATCCCACAAATGAGATTTTTTTTTGTGGTGGTCTCAGACTATAATTGGCTCTCGTATATTTTTTAATTAGTGGGCTGTCAATTATTGATTCAAATCATGGTATTACAGTCATGTTTGCAATAGCACATAAGGAAAATTCTCTTTTTGTATAATATCGATTTCTTCCACGAGCAAGAAGCAAATTTATCTTTATCTGGTGTGCCAAAATTTAAGCAAATATTCTTAAATATATAGCTATGATTAGTTGCCATTCTGTTGCATCTTCAATTACTTAAGATGAGAAGTCAAATATTTTATCGCAAGACCCTGCGCTGCTGAAATGAATATGTTTTTCTGATAGAGCCATTCTCATGTATCTTTTAGCTATTTGATTGCAACCCTTAGACTAAATGCCCCTTTTTGTTGATATATGCAATCGCAGTAGTACTGCCTTTCATAATTCTGATATACTTAGGACTGGTATATTTAAAATATGCTAATACAGAAAACTGAATCGCAATTAATACCAGAACAGTAATATGTTTATCTTTATATTCCCATCTTAAGGGACCTCCAGATGGCATATAGCCCTCGTTGATTCACCATCCTGAAAGGCTAGCATCAGTGTAAATAGTCAATTCTATATGCGATGTGGTAATGATGCGCTTAGAGGAAAAGATATTGTTTACCCACCAGAATAGGTCAGTTTTTGATGAATCTGATATCGTGACTGCACCATCTATCTTTCTCTAATGATACGTAATAAAACGGGGCCACATGAACTGCTGGGAATATAGCAACACGCATCCCTATAAGTTTTGCCAATCCCCTAATAGCCACGAAAGTTTTATCCAAAAACGAAGTACATATGGAATATATATAGCTTACTTTTTGGAGATGTCAATGTAATATCTATAGTATTTATATCAGAACCTAAGAAGCTGTTCTTTTGTTGTGGTTGTAATACAGACTTATCTTGATGAACAGTAAAGCCAAACTCTCAATAAAGTCACTGTTCTCTAATGTCGTCAAGGCATCATCTACATACAGACAAGAAACCTTGTTCTCATAGGAAGGTGAAAGGGGCTTTTTAGTAATTTTTGTGAATATCCGCATTGCAGGCCCTTATTCATTATGATTATGGTTAGACTACATTAGGCATATACAAGTCTTACTCAAAATCAAATATAAGATATGGATGATGTTCAGAACATATGGGAATAGAGTAAAATGCATCTTTAAGGTCGATAGGTGCAAGATAAACACCTGGTTGGAGTGCGGTGTCTATAGAATCTTTTTCCAGAAAATGGTTAACCATTGCGCTTTTTAAGGTTTAAGATAATGCGCACAGCCCCATCTTTCTTGCCTGTGGTAAAAGAAGTGGTGGCAACTCTTTGAATGGGATATAAGGTTGACCTTATAGGTATGACCTTCTATTTAAGCAATTTGGCAATTTCTAGCTTAATAATGGTCAGGATAAGACAAACAAGGATATTGCTGTTGATGAGAATATTTATGAAAATCAAGTTATAAGCTGTTGGCTATAATATCTAGAATGAGATCATTGATAAGGAGTTTCCCTTTGTTCATATGGTTTTTAATAATGCCTTCAAGAAAATGTTTAATATCTTTAGCCAATTGGCTTTCTAATCGTAAGTCTTTTGTCCTCTGTAATAAGGTTTTTTGTGGTGATATTGTAATTTGATGTTGTTGTTAGTGCTGTAAAACCCCCGGGCTTTTTTGGGAATCTTTTCTCGTTTTTGAAACTGTTTTAGTGGGAGTATGTGTATTTAGGTTTGTAAGGATGATGTCTATTATCTCGGGTTGAAGCTCTGATTTTTGAGTTGACTTTAATGTCAGCTATATTTTTGGTGACTGCATCACCATATAAGAATCCGAAGGTTAGGAGATATTTTTGGAAATCTCCGAAAATTCTTTATCTGTTCCCAAACAACTCCTTTTAACTTTGTCCCCTTCCTGAATAGCAATAGCTATGCTATGAGCATATTGTATTGTATTGCAAGGAAATATCCTTTTGCCTATAATACGATTGTAGTTTATTGTTGGATTACAGCTTTTAATGACAAGATCTTTACAATTTTGTGGTCTTCAGTGCTTTTTTTCTTTCTTTAATAGCATCTTTACTAGCAGAAAGTGCCAAGTGGTATTAACAATTAGTGCTAGATCTGATTGTAATGCTGGTGCAATGTCAACAGTTTTATCTAAAACCTCTACTAGTTGTTGTAACAGGACAGTACCTTCTCCTCTTGTACCTTTATTTCTGTCACTGCTTTCTTCATTTCCCTCTACCTTATTCTTACCTGTAGGTTTTTCTGTTCTTCTTTGCATAAAGACAGGATTCGGTACAATGTTATCTTGATCATCTTCACCAAACCTCGACACAGAGTTTGGTGTAATAACACTACTCACAAGGTGGGAGAGCTCCACAGCAATAACTTTTGAGATTTCTCCTGTTTTTATTCGTTGTTGGTTATTATAAAATACGTCTTATTACTTATTAACAATAATACCTGCAATTCCGTACTTTTGTTTTGCATGTTGGTAAAATGTGACATTAAAGTTTCCATGTACAATTTACATCGTAAGCTACATATTTCATTCATTTAATTTCACGATATTAGCACCAGATGCATTTTTGCTTGTTCTTATACCTAAACTTTTCATCAATGTCACAGTGGTCTGACATATTGAAACAAAAACTTATTCTAAAAAATATAAAATTATCTGACGCAAAAGATATATTTGGATACGAATGAATCAATATGGCTTTCACTGTGCTTTGTCTGTCGTCTCTTCACAGAAGGCGAACGTGAATGAGTCTCGATAAGCCAGAACATCTCAATTAGAACGCGAAATAGATGAAGGAGGAAGAATGATTCGTGTGTGTTTATATTTTTCGTTGACTAGAGGATATTATGGTGCCGATTTAAGAACGTCTAATTACCAAATTTAAATATAATCATGGAAATATTAAGAAGGAAACATATCTTTATATGATTTCTTTTTGATTCACTAACGATTTCTATTTATTTCACTAATTGCTTAAAAGCTACGCTCGTATAAAACATCTATGCAAATCTTAATCATTGAAAAAGCTAGATCTCTTAACGACACCTTTCGTGAGCGATTTTTTAAGTAGCTTGTTTTAGAATAAAGAAATTTATTAAATAGCATGGAACCAAGAAAATGAATTCCAAAGAAAAAGTTCAAAAAAAATACCAGTTAAATCTCATAATCTAACCTTTAAAAATTTAGAGTTGATTTTATAGCTAACGGGACATCGATTCGAAATAGCTTAGGTTTATTTTAACGAAATGAAAAGAAAGCTATCTCAAATGGATTCCAGCTTTTAAGGAACCCATTTTTGAAATAAACATTGTTTTTTAACAGTCTCGTCATCTTCTAATAGTAAATTCCAGTGCAGCCTAGTTCCTAGAATCGCTGGACTGTGATTTTCTACGCTATATTATTTTCGCGGCTAAAAAGACGAAGAGACTGTGGTAATAGTCTGCTACTATTATCTGTCTTTTCTATTTTCGTGATCGGAAAAGGGTAAGGGTTTGGGTTAGGTTTCTATGATATACATACGGTCCTGAAAATGAAACAGACAGCGAATAGTAACAAACAGAAAAAATCATTGCAGGACATAATATACTTTACTATCGATGTTCTTAGATTGGCATCGTAACTTCATGTTGACACAAGGTTGTTTGCTTCCTGGTAAATAATCAAAACAAAGACAAGAGTTTTGTCTGGAGTTAACAATTTATTCAATGTCAATACAATATAACGTCGTTGAAATATCTTCACAGTATATGCGCAAATTGTACTTGTTTCCATAGAAATCGGGAAAGGTTTTAAGGCAGTAAACCCGTTTTCACCCGAAATATTTCTCTAATACCGTTACCGACGCGCAATAATATTAATTATACTTAGATATATAACTCTTACAATGAAGAGTTTATTCTGAAGTTTGAAAAAAATATGATCAATGCTGTACACAATGAAGCAAAGTCAATAGAATAACTAGTTCAATGGCCAGTTTCAGCAGATGGTACGTGGCAAGAGCGAGGTCGTGCCTTAGTAAATGTTACTTTTTCAGTAATATCCAGCAAAAACTGGAATTGTGTATAGTTTGATGTTTTCCACAAAAGCTGTCATTAGTGTTCGATATGAAAATGCAAAAGAAATTTACGGCGATTAATTCACTTGAATCTTAACCATGACTAGTGAACCATACCAGTAGTTTTTGTGATCAAAAGTGATCAAAAAGTTCTTTGTTCCTGCATGGCTTAAGGATACGTTAAACACTCAAAAGGGATAAAAAATAATAAAAAAAAAATTTAGATAAAAAAAATCTTATATATCAATTTTTTGATTTTTTGAGGTTTTTGAGTATATTTAGTAAAGGAAACATCGTTCTGTGAAATATATCCAAATCTTTATATTTATCTTTATGTCTATATATATTCACTTCTATAGTATAAAAGACGCCATGCATAGAAAGCCGTAATGTCGTATTGAATACAAAAATGTGTACCTGGTAAGAATTATTGAAATTTGATAATCTGCAGAACGAAAAAGCAAATGTAAATTAAAGAGTTTATGAGTTTCACTCACCATGCTTGATATTTTGAGCTAAATTTCTCCTTTGATTGGTTTGTTGTGATAAAAGTAAATTTTTTTTTGAGAAGAGTACTTGATGTATAGAACGTTGTTAAGAATTAACAAATTAGTCACCAGCAACTTTCTTATGAGGCGAGTAAGAAAAAAGATCGAGAATCAGAACTAACTTGTGTTTCCTTAGAATAACTCAAATTATATAAAAGAATGAAATTAGCTGTAATAACGCTATGATTTGGAATGTTTTCTAACATGCTTGTATACTAAGTTTGAAAAAAAGTTAGTTGTGAGTGCGTTTTGGCTCAAAATAGATGCTTTGATAGAAAATGAACTTACTCTTATAATTCCTTCAATTTTTCCTCTCATAAAAAAATACAAGCATGAATATATTTCTTGCTAAAAAAGAAACTTTTTATATATATCAAAAGTTTTGGAAAATTATCTTACAAAACTCAAAAATTAGAAAATTAATTTTCTCTCTCCAGGTGTTTACCGTACCCTTTAGTAACGTGTATTTCATCTCAAAGTGCCTTCCCTGGTAGAGACAATAGACAAATTAGGGAAAGATATCGTATTCTGCTTTGTTGCTATTTTTCTGGATTAATGGGATTACAAAAATTAAAAATTTAAATTAAAGCCATTGATCAAGCGTGCTAACTTGTATATTTGAAAACGTTTTAATCGATTGCGATATCGATATATTATCGAAATATTACCCTAACCCAAACCCTACACTTTTCCGGTCATGAAAATAAAAAAGCCTGCGAGAGACAGAAAATATCACCACGTTTGTTTTCACTGTACGTTCTTCGTGGAATTAAGTATATAAATCGAGTCTCTTTCAATACTATTGAATGCATATCTATAAGTATTGCTTCGATATAATTGCATCAGTCTAAATATTAATAAAGATGGTGGATCTTGTATAAGTTATTTCCCTACAGCAATTTTACGAACAGATATTATTATATATATAATGTAAAAAACAAATGCCTAAATCTAGTTTAATTGAAAACTCTGATTGAACAAATATTTTCCTAGATGTTTCCCATATGTATTTAGGTACAGGTTTTCTTATTTATAATATATATTCGTATATGCGAATACATAAGGAATATAGAAATACTTCATGATTATAGAAAACTTTATTATGAAAAAAAAAGTTTCGATTCCTTGTTCATACGTGCACGATATATATGGGATAAGTTATGTGTCGTAGCTAACCATTATTTAAAAAACATTATGAAACATCGTTTTGTTGAACAAATATCAAAAATAAATGTTTAAGTTTAGGTTTACTCAAGTGGAATATATTGCTCTTCCAACCTCTTTACCAACCTCATTACCAATATAAAGTTTCGCTTTGAGTATCTTCCTCATTATAAAAAAGTGAAACTTTAACATGGTAACGAGGTTACAATTTACTGTTACAAATATTTAAAAAAAGATAGACGCTTTATTATACTCTTTTTTTTATTGTTTTCTTTAAATGAGCTTTAATAATTGATTAGGCTGTTCTCAACAATATTATTTGAATTTCGAAATGAATACAACTCTCATAAAGATATTATTTCGCTGATGCATTGTGGTATAGTTTTATTCATAATACAATTGCTCAATTATTCAATTGCTCCATGGGAACAGGAATATTTCTATATATTAGTAATAAGCTTTTATTTATTATGTAATTGGTTCGCCATAGTTAATATATAAATAAAATAAGACAAATTTAATAAAAAAAATTTAACTTTTATTAAATTTGTCTTATTTTATTTATATAAGCTTTGATTTATTACATGGTTTCAGAAGTCCATTGGACTTTATGATTCTGGTGTATTTCAGTACTTTCCATATGTAGAGCTATAGTATTGTTGTATTTGAACTTTACATACAGCATACAAGAAAATCACGGACTGTCGGGGACAAACATGAACAAACAACGTTCATCGAAATACAAATTTTCCAAGAGCTTTTATCTTTTAAGTGTAGGTAAAAGAATTTAATTTCAAGGGTTCTCTAGAACCCTTTTTCTGAGAAAAGTGAAGTGAAAGAATCGTGTTCTTAGAAAAATTTACTACTCATTAAAATGATTGTGTTTGATTACCTGGTTTTTATTATCAGCAGTTCGTTGTGAAATTTAATATACATGCTAAAATTGTTATATTACTTCTTAAATGAATAAAAAATCAATTCTTAGAATTCAACAACTTTTCTTTGAAACATTTTTAATATCGTTCATTATTAACCATTATGTATCGAAATAGCTTACGTAACAAAAACAATATCTGTTGTAGTTATAACGATAGTTGGGAAAGATATTTGTATAGTATTCTCCTGATAGTGACAAAAAGATTTTCCCTTGAAAAGGTTCCATATAAAAATCCCATTTTTTGTCTAAGTATAATATTGCTATTTTAGAATGCTACCAAAGAGCACCTGATTTATTTCAAAACTAGCCAAACTATTTATTTATATTAAAAATGATTCTATGATTTATCCAATATGTTGATGATGAATATTTATGATGAAATGTGAGAGAATTTTTTTTTAAAAAAGTAGATATTTAACGATTACATTTACTATATTATGAGTCAGTATATGCCTCTTGTTAAAGGCAATATAAATGTGGCAACTTCAAGAGATTACAAATTGATTTAAAGATCATGAATGTCTTCATTGGACTGTTTAATTTGTTCTTGGTATATTATAGTGCTCTTGTTATCGAGTGTGTGAGAATGGAGTAGGTAGCCACAGGCCCTACCGCTTGTCCTAGCTATTTTTAAATGATTATGGCTGGTGGAGTGCCCGTTAAAATTTAACACGTACTATTTTTTCTGATTATTTCTAAGATTAATTAAATGGCCTCAGCAAAGTTATAGTCCAGGACCTGTAATGGAGTCCCGTAAAAAAGTCAAAAGGTAGAGACCAATCGTTTAGATTCTATTAAAGAGGT
>JAUELD010059401.1:7377-23980 GCA_031471615.1 Aglantha digitale | reverse complement strand
CATATAAACACATAACTGATTTGACACTAATTTTACAACATATAAACACATAACTGATTTGACACTAATTTTACAACATATAAACACATAACTGATTTGAAACTAAGTTTACTCCATATAAGGAATTAATTTGAAGCTAAGTTTACACAATATAAAGAACTGATTTGAAGCTAAGTTTACTCCATATAAAGAATTAATTTGAAGCTAAGTTTACACCATATAAAGAAGTAACTGATTTGACGCTAATTTTATACCATATAAACACATAACTGATTTGAAGGCAAGTTTGACTTGTAGTAGCCTTTTAGTAAATTAGTGTAAAAACTGTAAAAGTACATGGTATAAGCAGATTAAAATAAATATATAAAACAACTGATTTGTATTGGTTGTGTTCAGGCGCTGCATTAACCAGTGGTGAACCGCACCAATTACAAGCTGTGTTGGAAGAGGTGGATATACCGCAAAGGTTAATGCTAACTTTGGAACTGTTGAAGAAAGAGTTAGCTGTTATTATGTTGCAGCAGAAGTTGGGCAAAGAGGTATAATAGGGACAGGTTTTTAGGTGTGAGGATTATTTTGTTCGTATAGGCGACACTTGTATAGTTGATATAAAATCAACCATTTCATGAATTCTGAGCTTGATTTCCGACGAAAGTTAAAACATAATTTTTCCTTGTAACTTTAATTCTGTGGTATATCAAAATAAAATGGAACTTTAATAACGGGTCGTTATAACATTTTCGCAAGAAAGTTACAGCATCATTTAATGGTATACTTATTGTCAACCTTTAAGGGAATCCTCGTTATTTGTGAGAAAGGGGGATTATGAGGAGGGAGCTAAAAAGTTTTCGTCTTACCGAAAAGCTTATCTTGAGTAATCAAATGAAATTTCAGAGTTAAAAAAATGCAGATCGTATCATGGAGATCTATTTAATTTCATTTTCCATTCTTTGCATGATTTAAAATACGCGATTTTAGAATTATACAAAAGTTAGGTTTTATTAAATGACTCTTTTTTTTATTAAATAGTGTCCTTCTTTATTAAATATTAAATAGCCCATGTAACATTACTTAATTACTAAATCTCCTTAAATCAGCTCTCTTAACTGATTGTCCTGTGTCTGGCAGTCAATTTCTCTTGTTATATTTTTTTATGTTGAATAATTGCAGGTGGAAGACAAAGTGAACAAGATGCAACGTAAGTATTTATTGCAAGAACAACTAAAAATCATCAAGAAAGAATTGGGTCTTGAGAAAGACGATAAAGATACAGTTGTTGAAAAGTTTCGTACAAGGTTGGAAAATCTGACCGTGCCTGAAAAGATCAGCGAGGTGATCGAAGAAGAATTGAACAAATTATCTTTCCTAGATAATCATTCCTCGGAGTTCAGGTAAAGAGGCTTTCTGAAACAGCTGTAAAATATGATATAGGAACAGTTTAATCGCGAAATTAGGTTTTTTATTAATACAACTTCATTAACAGAACCGCTACCATAATACACTTAATGTGTATTTAGTTTTATTTGATTCAATCATTATACTCGCTTATAGTGTTATTGGTTCTGCAACGCATCTTCGCATCTTCGAAAAGTGTGCGCACACAAACAAGGGCACAAATAGGAACTTACTTTGCAAATCATGAGGCTGCTCTATTGGTAGACGTCTTACTCCGTGAGTATAAGCGTATTTTAAATCCACGTATTTTTGTTTAGTGTGACGAGAAATTATTTAGACTGGTTGACAAGTATACCTTGGGGTGTAACTAGTGAAGATTTGCATGACTTGCAGAAGGCTAGATCGATATTAAACGAAGACCATTATGGGTTAGAAGACATTAAAGAAACGATATTAGAGTTTATAGCTATTGGTATATTAAGCAAGCATATACAAGGGAAAATCCTCTGCTTTACAGGTACCTTCTGTTGCTATGCAGGTGTTGCTATTAAACTTTAAACTTAAATTTGCCATCATGAAGTTTTTACTTATCTGTTACCCTGATAATAACGTCACGGATGATAAAGACAGGAACTCAAAGTTACTTTACAGTTGAAAGTAATAATATTGTATTTAGGTCCACCCGGGGTAGGCAAAACCAGTATTGGGAAATCAATCGCACGAGCGCTTAACCGCGAGTACTTTAGGTTCAGTGTCGGAGGAATGACGGACGTAGCTGAAATTAAAGGACATCGGCGAACGTACGTGGGTGCTATGCCGGGAAAGATAATACAGTGTCTGAAAAAAACAAAAACGCAAAATCCTTTGATATTAATTGATGAAGTCGATAAAATAGGGCGTGGTCATCAAGGCGATCCTTCATCCGCACTCTTAGAACTTTTAGATCCTGAACAAAACTTCAATTTTCTTGATCACTACTTAGACGTACCGGTCGACCTATCTAAAGTTTTATTTATATGCACGGCTAACAGTCCGGAACTTATTCCGGCTGCTTTACGCGACCGAATGGAGATGATACAAGTTTCCGGATATGTTGAAGATGAGAAGATGGGAATTGCAGAGCAATATTTGATACCTGCTGCTTTTCAAACGACAGGATTGGGAGATGATCATATTGATTTTAAAAAAGATACTTTGTTAACTTTGATCAAACATTATTGTCGGGAAAGCGGCGTCCGAAATTTGCAGAAACATATTCAAAAGGTAAATTAAATTTTTTTTGTGCTGGGGAAGGTCTTTTCTTGAAACTTTTATTTTCTTTATTTCACAATTTATTTGATAAAGGTAGGTTTTTTACTTCGCTGATGATACTAATAATTTGTACGGTAGGTAATAAAAGTTTAATAAATAATTTAATGAACTCCTGAATCTTTAATAAATGATTTATTTAAATATTGTATTGACTTTTATTAACAATAGGCTATACCTTTTTTAAAAAAGTTCTTAGTTCAATGCAAATTCAAAACAATTTGTATGTGTTTTCGTTTTTTGTTGATAAATAAACAACATAAACAGTCTTTTATCCCTCGTTAAACTAGTTTTATATTTTGGTTTCAACATAAAAAAATATCCCTAAAAGTTTGGGATTTATAGAAATTAAACTAAAAAAAACAAACATTTTAGAGTAAATATTTTTTCCAGCTAGTTCAGTTGGTTCGTTTTTAATTTTAAATCATACTGATTAGTATGTAAATTGTCAAAATCCTTTTTATTGTTAGTTCCCAACTTTCTGCTCTTTAGATATTTCGAAAAGCGGCTTTGAAACACGTGGAAAGTGGTGACAAAGTTGATGTAAATAATGACAATTTAAAAGATTTCGTTGGTATTCCCATGTTCAACTCGGAACGTATGTACGATGAAACACCTGTCGGTATAACTACCGGCCTAGCATGGACGTCAATGGGTAAGATTAATCTTCCTGATAAAACTATATATACGAACAGCTCAATTGAATAGATACTTAGTAGAATATGCGAAATCTTCATAATTCTTAAAATAGCGATGCATATTTGGTGTAAAATTGCCTTTGATATAAAAAGTAATTCTCGCCCACTTACCTTTTACGTCAATAATACTTTTTAATTAGTTTTTTTTTGCTACAAAATTTGCTACCATTTTTCTAGAAATTTTCCATTTCTCTTACCTACCCGGTAAATTTAATATTTCAAAACAGTTGAATATGAAAACTTCAAACAATGATAACTTAAGAATAAAAAAATAGTTTTGCATGAAATTTTTCATCAGCATTTTTCACAATATTCAAGCTCTTTTATATAAGCCCAACTTGTCTTATCAGTTTGGGTCCCCTTTAAATCAGAACCAAACCATCTGTTCATCTAAAATCATAGCTTCTAAATTTAGGCGGTTCCACCCTTTATATCGAAACATCTGTTATCGCTAATAAGAAAAATAGCAATCCTACATTGGAGGTTACTGGTCAACTTGGTGATGTTATGAAAGAAAGCACTAGAATAGCATATACGTTTTGTAAGGTAAACGCACACATCAACATACGTTTCTTTTTTAACCTAGAGAGGCCACTTTTTGAATCTTTCTTTACCACGTGTTTCCATTGAAGGGATTATGGTTCTGTTTTTATAGAAATTTCTACACGAAAATTACCCTTCTAATGGCTTCTTTGACAGCAATAGTATTCATTTGCATGTCCCCGAAGGTGCCACGCCCAAAGATGGACCAAGTGCAGGCTGCACTATAATCACAGCTTTTCTCTCGCTCGCAATGAACCAACCGATTAAGCAGAAACTAGCAATGACCGGTGAAGTTTCTTTAACCGGAAAGGTGATATATTTTTTTTTATTGTTATGTTTACAAAAGAAAATCGATTTGTTAAATTGAAATGTTTTGTAGTTATATTTTTAATGTTTTGATGGTACATCGAATTAATTATTTTCTCGACACTTTTGTGTATTTAGTATGATAGAATTAATTGTTTCATTTTTTTAACACACGTAATTTCCCATTAGTTTCTTCAAATATGTATCGATTGTTTTTTGGAATTAATCAGGACTTGTGTTGAAACTTAAAACAAAACAAACTGTTCTCTCGAAAACGAAATAAGAACTAGTCCCGTTTCAATTTTCAAATTTACTTAAAAATACATCACGGTATTTCTTAAAATAAATTCCCAAACATCTTAGAAATTTAGCTCGTGTCTTATGGTAGCACGTGCCTATTGCCCCGGTTCCAAACTTTTTGATAATTTGGTCATGGTTCATTATTTCCCTTTTTACATTTTTGTTTTCAATATTTCGTATTTAGGTTTTACCTGTCGGAGGAATTAAAGAGAAACTTATAGCTGTAAGTAAAATTTATTGTTCTGTATACAAGTATGAAACCAGTCACTGTCATAATATAATACAATTGATATTTTGACCAATGGAAATTCTAAAAGAGACGACGTATGAAGACATACCCATATTTATATTTTGCTGTTTTCAACAAAATTTATTTTGCTTTATCATTTAATGATATTTTTTTAAGTATTTCTAAATATAGCAAAAAGGCCTAATATAGAAAAAATTTATTCAGAGCATCAAAAGATCAAGATAGAAAGAAGCTCCGATAAAGTCTTCCTAGATCATAAACAAAAAACTAAGATTTCATTTTTTTTTAAAAATCTATGAAATTTGTACAGACCATGTTCCTATTTTTACAGGCGCGGCGTTCGAATATCGAAACCGTTATTCTACCTGAAGGGAATCGACAAGATTATCATATGTTACCCGACTTCATTAAAAACGACATCGAGGTTTTATTTGTTTCAAATTATCATGATGTATTTAAAATTGCTTTTCCATCTTCATGATTCTTTTTTTATATTTTTTATATTATAATATATATTCACATACTTAGTATGGGGTAGTTTAGTATTCAGTTGCATTCTTCGTTTTTCTGATGTACCGCAACCAATGCAAGAAATTGAATTTACAAAGTAACTTGTAAAGTGCTTTTTCATATAAATAAATAAATAATATGGCTTATTTATTCCAATTTACAGTAGAAAACATAACCAGGTGCGTCTAGAAGGGGTTTTCCATTTATCAATATGTTAACAAGCACATTATAAAACTAAAAATAGCAATGAAAAAAATTTGATTTATATCCACGTTTCGCTTTTCTTTTTATAACACTTTTATATTCATTCAAAATGAAATTTTGCTGATTCATGAAGAATGATTTGCTTACATTTTGAAAACTCATCAACGGTCGTCTCTTCAATCACTACTTCGTGGATTATTTTTTTCTCGGGTATTTTAATATTTTAAGCAAATAGGTATGATATTTGAATAAAGAAAAACGATAGTGTATGTATGCAAGTCTGTTTGTTTTATTTCCTTGGTAATAGATTCTATTATTAATAGATTAAGTCACCGGGTTAAATTTGAACGGGATTTTAAAATTTTCCTTCCTATAATGCAATGCAAATCGTTTTTGATGTATATTACTGTAGAAATGTAAAGGGGAGTGAGTTAGGGAGATGTTTATTCGATCAATCTTTGTAAATCAATATTGATGAAGTTTCACTGGCTACATCTTGAAATAATATGCTGATATCAGCATTTTCCATATCGATAAATCTTTAAAGTAAATTTTCAAAGTACCTTAGCTTAGCAGTCCTCATTAACAGAAAGAGACTTTGGGTTTAGCCACTACTAGATATAGTTCATTTTTCTGCTTTGTTTCTCTACGTAACCTTGGCGTAAAAGAATTTATATCGGCAAACACCTGATGGAATGTCTCGTTTTTTTTGCTAAAACGAGGCGAACAGAAAAAATTCAAATATGTAAACAAATTCTGCGGGTGAAGGAATATACGCATTTTTACCTCTAATTTCAAGTAATAATATTTTATTAACAAATACAAGAAAAGAAATTATCATTTTAAAGATGAAACAACTTTAAATGCTAATGATCTTTATACAGTGGGCATCATAATGTTGGGTACATGAACCGAGAAGTGGTCATGTTTTTAAAATTAAATATATACAACAAAAGTGTAATGGAAAATAAAATTATATTTAATACAATTCTTAACGTAGCGCGCAATTTCTTTAAATTCATACACCAACAGGTGCTGATATATACCAACAGGTGCTGATATAAAAACAGCACCAACATAAAAAGCGTATGATGATCTAACCATATGAAAACAACGTCATTTCGGGGTGTGAATGACCTGGAATGGGCTTTATATTAGCCTGAGTCAGCATATTTCGGTACTTCGCAACATCTTTGGTAGGGATAGTAGTAAACATACTGCATTGGACCATAGTGGATACAACATTCACCATTGAACGTAAAATTGTGGGGCTCTACAAAAGTAAAAAAATAAAGTGGTGATTTCGATTTACTGTAGACTCTGTCAAAAACATCGAGGTTCGCACATTGAACGGAAAACATTTTCCTGAATATTTTAAGATAACTTCTATGTCTAAATATCAAGTTCGTGATGGTTTTCTAACCGCAATAAGGTGGCAAAATAACATTTGACCTTAATTCAAATGCAGTCATGCGAGTATTTAATAATGTGCCGAAAGTGGAGTGCATTGTACCAATATAATTCAGTTATTAATGTTATATTTTTGAAACTTTTCAGATGCATAATATATAGAATTTAAACAATATCTGTCATCATAATTTCAATCAATGCATATTTTAAGGACCAGAATTATAAATTTAGTCAGAGGCATTTACTGTAAAAACAAAGAGCAATGATCATTTAATAATTTGTCAAGTCTGATTTAAGGAAACTTGTCAAAATTTTTGTCCTAAAAATAATTTACAAAACTCTTATTATAGAATTCTGGGAGACTAAAATTTGACTAAAACTCAAATTAGCAGTTTATTTTTTATCATATAACAAAAGAAGAAACTAGGAAGGAATTGTTTGATGTGGAAATCAAGACTTACCGTAACATTGACACTGAGATGAAATGTAAACACAGCTTTATGTTTTTTGTAAACGTCACTTGATTGTGACATCATAGTAGGAATTCTGGCCATTTTAAATTCTTCGCATGTCTTTGGTGAGCTGTATCTCTCCCGAAGCTACATCAAAAGAGTAAAAAAACTTTTACAAGAATCGAGGATACTATTTTAATGAGAATAATTCTAAGAAAATAGTACAATGTAAAATGGATGTATTCTACAAATTCTATAAAAAAATTAAGTTCTGAGTATCATTTATTTATGGCATGTGCGATTATTGTTTTCTACGGATGTAAATACAATTCTCTATAATAATAATAAAATATCCCTGAGCTAACATGAGACCCTGTCCCTGTACTGACAAGTTTCCTGTATTTCCTTGTCCTGATAAATGAGTCCCATATCGAAAAGAAATGCACTTGCATTGATATAAAATTCTTATGCACAGATAAACGATATAAAATTCCCTGTACTGGAAGAAAGTTTTCTTGTATTGATACAATTTTCCTGATTAAAATAAGAATAACAAGTAATCGTATACATACCATCGGTAACCATTCACGTGCACACATATCATGGAATTCTTTAGCATTTCTACTAGCTGCCACAATACCTTGTATGGTGTCATCCACGAGAAGTACGAAAACGAGGTCACGAGAATATTTTATGTAAGCACCAACAGCACTAAAAAGAAAGAGATTCAACCTCTTAGTACATTATGTTTTGTTATTCTGAGGTTTTTTTATTGGAATTTTAATTTTATCTTTAAATGAGGTTGAAAATTGACATAAAAATTAGACATAAACCATTTTCAAAAGTAACTAAAGTTTGCATCTACTAAAACATTTATAGTATGTACTGTCTTCTTCAAACTTCTGTTACCGGAATCTTTCTACAAAAAAATATGTATTAACGAAAAGTGCCATACTTAAAAGAATAGGATGTGTTGGACAATCGGTGAGAGATAGTAAGCATCTCCAAATCTGATATATTTTGTCTATATTATCGAGATTGCAACATAGGTATTTATGGAATGGAAAATGAAGAATAACAAAAACAGACTTGACAATTACACGACGTTGGTACTCTCAAGGCTTATGAAAAGCATGCACATGTCATGGCCTTAAACTACAGGTTTCGAATCTAAACACGCATGAGCAACAATATAACGAAACTGATCTGATCGAATCCAGTTGAAAACAATATAGAATGACCACAAAATCAGCCCAAATTTATGGTAAATTTTAAGAAAGGAAATAAAATTAAAATAATTTTTATTGGGACGATGTATCAAAGGTGTACACATATTCCATTGAACATTTATGTGAGTAAGTAATTAGATCTTCAGAAAAAAACACCTAGAAAACGGTTGACATTGAAAGACATTACCGAGTATTTTTAAACTAAGAAAATGTGATTTCAAATGAATAATTAAAAACGACACCCTGAAAAATGCTCGTACCAAGTAAATTAAATTTACTGGTTGGTTTTGGGTCATTTTTTCAGTAATATAACTTTAAATAAAAATGCCAATATAACGTTAAGCTAACTTTGTCACCTTTTATCAGTAACAGTTAACATGCTTATGCAAACTTTTCTTTCGTTGAAGCTATTGTACAGCACTGAGAACCATCCATGAAATCAGGAAACTTGAAGATGGTCCCTATCTCATCCTTACAAAAATAAATGGGCCATTTAAGTTAACTTACATATCTGCTTCTAAGTCCGGATGTTCGTTCAAACTCAATTGTTCTTCCATTAGTTTTCTATAAAACGACGATACTAATTTCTAAATGAGATTACTTCTAGTTAAAGCCCACCCGTTATTCTCGTTGAATCTCTTTATTCAAAGAGGAACTGGAGTAAAGGTACGGCCTTGTGTAAAGAAAATATCAAAAATAAGTTTATTTTTAGACAAAGAATCTGGAAAGTGTAGCATGTTCAAGTTTTACTTATTCTCTTAGTTGCGATTTAGCAAATGCCCTCTTACTTTTACACGTCACCGATAAAAAAATTCAGAATCAGGATTTTACATGACTTGTAGCGACTAACCATGTCAGACTCCATATATGGGCGTATCACATAAACATTTTGATGAACCAAATTTTGATCGTCACGCGTAGGGAGCAGTTTCTAGAATATTCTAAGCTACATCAATCATAATATAAGTTTCCCTGTATCAGTTAGTAATGAGTTGCCACGACTAAAAGTTTATCATTTTACACATTTTAAAAAAAGCGTTAAGCATACCAAAGCAAAGGTTGCTTATTTATCATAATCCTATTGTATTATGGACACTCAATCATGTATCTTTACGACAGCCCAAAGCTAGGTAATTTGGCGTGATTACTTACCTCCAAAGCAAATAAGATTCCACTTTTATAGCTATAAGCTTCAGGATCTGTAGAGAAAAACGGTTTACCTATTTCACGTTCTTTTGAACCTATCAGTAGAAAACATGATCAAAATAACCAAGATAAATCACGAGAACATATAAACATGAACAACACGTGGTAACATACACAACACGTGGTAATATAAATTAACATGAACAACACGTGGTAAGATAAATTAACATAAACAACACGTGGTAACATAAACATCACGTGGTAAAATGAAGAACACGAGGTAACATGAATAAACCTGAACAACACGAGGTAACATGGATAAACCTGAACAACACGTAGTAAAATGAATATACAAGAACAACACGAGGTAACATGGATAAACATAAACAACACGTGGTAGGATGAATATTTTTGAAGCATCAATTGTGGAAATGAGAACTTGCAGAAGTGGGAACAACATGTACAGTTTATTACATAAAACATCGACGTAATAAATATGCTTTTTATATTTACCTATTCATACCTATGTATTTAACGTAACTAGCAATCTTATTCACTACTTCTTTCACATCGTATATGTAACTATGTAACTCCTTCAATATACAGCGATTAGGTATTTCCACCAATCTGGCATACATATCTTCAACTTGATGACATGCCTTTATGAATTCATCAGATCGATTGCACCATGTGTTAATCTAAAACAAGACAATAGAACCATTTAATAAAGACTTACATTAGTTTGAGTTTTTGGTGGACTTTAGCAAGCCTTTTCAAGATGGGAAATTCAAAGAATGTATGTAAGGGTATACATACATGTATGTAAGGTGTAAACGACCCCTAATTTAATTAAGTTTTTGCTTTCAATTTTTGCATAAATAAAATAAAACCAAAAAAAAAAGTAAAAATAAATTGTTTAAATAAAGTACATTAGTTCTTAAGAAGGCATTTGATAAAGGAGCACCAAATTGCTCTGGAAGGTGCTGGTAATAAGTTATTAGGACATTATTTTACGAACAGATTTTTTTTTTATATTTTAAAAATAACAAATAACCTTAACCACGCATCAAATCATGGGCCAGTGAGTGCGCTGATCACTAAATTAATTATTTGAGTTTCTGTGGTTAAACCTCCCAACAAAAATGATTTTTAATTTAAAGGATTGGTAAACCAAAATTCTTATACGATTGCCAAACTTACAAATTACAAAATACTTAATTACTAAATAATTAAGAATAATACCTCCTCATGACTCAGCGCTTTCGAATGATCTAATGCGTTATCTTTTAACCATTTAAAATCTGATACAAACTTTTCACCAATGGGGCCGTACTCATATGGCAGGTAGAACAAATCACATAATAGAAACAAATCTTCTTTTGTTAATTCAGATGTCGAATGCTTTTTTTTAATATCACAATCAATGTCGATAGGATCTAGTAATAAAATAAAAGTTTACTAATGTGCAATTTTCATTTTCAAAGTTTATTTTACTGCAGTTGTAATGTGCAATTTAGAATAAACACATAAACTTCAAATAAATAAACTATTAAAAATCTACAAAAATCTACAAATGAAAAAAAACCCTTGTGAAAGTATTGTGGGTCATTCTAAAAAACAAAAAACCGATCAGTTATGTGTAATGAATTATTTCACTATCCTTCCTTCCTTCCTACAATAAAACTCATCAGTGGGATCAAATTTTGCAACATATTCACAGTGAGTATTAACAAAAAGCCACCAATTTGTTATTTCATAATTATACGAAGGTGATGATTTATAGATATTAGAGAGAAACAAAACGTGGCAACCTTAGTGGTTGGTGAATCTTCCTACAATAAATTACTTGTGTTTAACAAATCAATGCATAACTGTACAAAAGATTTGCAAAATAAAAAAGTGAAAATATCTATTATATACGTTAAAAGTATATACGTTATATACGTTATTTATATAACGTCTGTCCATGGGCCAACAAAAAAAATAACATAAAATATTATACCAAAATCTTACCTTCTTCAGTGGTATTATGCTTGTTGATGTCACTTTCACTTTCACTTTCACTCATCATATCATTATCACCTTCGTCAACGTTCAATAGATCTTCTAAATCATCTATATCAATCAAAGAGTTCAAATCCCATTGAACTCCATATTTAGCATTCAACTTGGACGACTTTTGATATACATTACGTGGAATATTCATTTCATCCAACCAATCACTAACAGCACAGTCTAAACCGACATTTAGGTTATACTCTAACTGGTCAGACTTACTAGCATACTGTAACCAGTGGCCCAACGAATGTATAGCGATATAATTGCATTCGTATTCACAATTAGGATTGGTTAAAATGCCGCTGATTTCATTATAGATTTCTAACGGACGTCCTTTAAACGGCCCGAAAAAGACATGCCTGTGATCATAATCATTAGCATGCAAATTTTCCCAAATCAACGGTTTTCTTTTAAGTATTCGTGCAATTTCCTGTAGTTGTTCACTTGTTATGTCTTTAGAGATGACCTTCGGACCTTAAGAGAAGTAGTATCAACTAATCAACCAATAATTTTATCATTAAAATGTTACCTAATTCAAATCAAACTCTTCAACTTCATATAACTTTAGAACGAAAAATTTGCTATACACAAAATAAAAAAGATTTATCATATTATGTTGTTTTCAAGATTCTAATGATCCTAAGATGCCTTGAAAAACCTTTCATCCTGTAACTTTGTAGTTTCAAAAAACCATTATACATAGGCAATAATATAGTACCTGTCCACAACACTTGAATATTTTGTTGTAATTTGTTTCCTAGCGTTTGTAAATATTCTGATTCACTAACATTTGGTTTTGCACGTCTGGCACAATATTCTAAAATGAAATATTCAACTTTCTCAACCACTTAATTTTGTATCTTCTCAAATAATTCATATGCAGGGTTTCAAAATGGTGTTTTTAAATACAACTGTTTTTTATCAGTAAATTTTATCATAAAAAAATGAAAAGGGATGCTGAAAGGGTTATGGAAAACACTAAAAAGGTTTAACAAGTTTCCGAAATAAAAATAAAACCCTTGTAACAAAAGCCGTAAATAATACCTGTCGGACAAAACAACATTAGATTCAAGTCTTGAAATTCATCAAACATCATATTGGTAATATGGGTCTGCGCTTCGGCTGAAGATAAAAAATCTGCTTTATCAACCAAACACAGTTCAGGATTAATATCATCAAACAGCAGGGCAAAAGATCGACAACCTAATTTGTACACCTATTAAATAATTATTAGTTAGTCATTTTGTATCAACTGCAACTTTAACATGTTTATTTAAAATAAAATCAAGACAATTATTTCTTGAGAACATTAATAAATTAGCATTGATTTTTGTCCAAAAATAATGTTTTTGTTTTTTTGGAATTGAGAAAAACTCTTTTTCTTAATCTAAAACTCTTAGTAAAATATTTTAAATATATATTATATATATTATATTTTATCATCATTTTTTCATACACCTGAAAATTATGTACAGATTACATACTTGGCTAGTACTTTGTAAATTAATTACATTTCCCGTTTACATTTAAATTACAATATACTTATCAATGGGTTTAGAAGTTTAGGCTGATTCTAAACATGACCAGAAGGTTTGGTATAAAAAATGAGCAGTATTGACATCTTTTTAACCCCATCAGAAATGCTTTGAACCCATTTAGGGCCAGAAAGTAAGGTTATTTTCGAATAAGAGTCTTTCCTTTATCTAAACTTCAATTTTTTTTAGTTACATTACTGATCCAACCTTAACTCACATATTTCTTGTGAAAATTGGAAACTAAAGTTATTAAAAGAAAAGCTGTGTGTGCAACAGAACATAATAAAATTTGAAAAAATGATTCATATACAATATATTTGATTCTGCAAATGGGGGAGTTAACTTCAATGTTTAACTCTCCCTAGCCATGAGATCTTCCACCAAAAGCTGTTTCCGTTAAATCTTGAGCAGTTTCCTCCATCATCAGATTCAATACAACCACATATTCAGAGGTCGAAAATTTTAATTTTGGCAACATGCACCCTTTGTTGATTTTAGATAATGGACTAGAGTTATATGGGTTGAAATGAGACGGAGATGATATACTGCTACCAATAATCAATGATAAGATAACATTGCGTTCAGATGTGTTTGAAATATAAACTTAAAAATGTATGCCCATGCCAGGTGAGAAATATTCCATGCTGTAAATTTTGCAAATGATCAGGACGATCGAATTGTTGCAATCCTACGAAGTGATATTTTAAGTAATTATGATGTTAAGTAATTTTAGCAACTATTTTTGACATCATTCAGCAATTTCTGTCTTAAATGCTGTTATAAGGTAATGATCTACAACAAGAAAAATTTGCCATAAGTGTGAATTTATTAAAAAGCACGAAAAAATCATATCTACTTTTTTAAAAAAACTCACAAAAATAATATAAAAATCTAAAAGAATAAAGTCATAAAAAACAAAAATTATTAGAAATTTTATTTACATATTTAAATAATCTTTACTGCTGTGATCTTGATTTTCCTATTCATTTATTATAAATAAAAATAAAAACATCTGTGATGGTATACGTGTGATGCCTAAACCATGAGTATTGATTTGATTTTTAGTTATTATTTCACATTCAAATTTTGTTGTGTAAATTCCCTTTTAAATAATTGTTTTAAATAACTAAGAAACAGCAATGCCTTAAAAAACAGTTGATAGTTGACACTTTAGCTGTTTAGAATATGAATCCGAAGAAAGGGAAGTTAAATTAGTTTGGTACAAGATATGCAGAGATTTTTATAGCAAAACACGACAAACTATCCGGTACTAAGAGTTTTATAAAAAGACAAGTTCAAAAGCTTGTTGACGGTACTTCAACTATTAAATATATAATTTTGAGGATCACTAACAAGGATCGTTAACGTCATGTTTCATATAACTATCTGATGTAGATAAATCTGATTCAGGTAAATTAAGTTTTACCAAAAAGAAAAAAAAGAAAAATTAATATATTTATAATATAATACATTTGAGGAAAAAAGTATATAATCCTAAAAAGTTAAATAAACAAAAACCTAGAAATTTAAAAAATAAAGGTAGAGAAACAGAATAATTGTTACTGTTATAAATATCAATAACTTATAAAAATTATAAAAAAACTTCTTATCAACTGGTAGGTAATTAATTGACGTGGTGCATTGCATATGGTCTCTTTATTGTACAAGAGCAAGTTATTCACTTTCTTAATCAAATCATAATCAAAAATTTTTTTTGCATAGAACTTAAAGACATAATAAATTACAAGTACCTTGAAGTACTCAGCGTCTAATTTTACTGTAAGTACAAATTGAAGAGTATGAATCTTACACCCTGAGAATCATTTGGCGGAAAAAATTGGTTGCAAATATTATTACACAAGCATTTTTGATTGTCATAAAATGTCAATGTTAAATAAAATATTTGTAAACATTATTAAATTATTATTATATTTATAAGACTTGAGCACTGGTGGCTAAAAATTAAATTTTGTTACCTGCCTTAATTTGTCTTTTAAATGCTTAACATCTTTCGGACTGGAAAACACAATGTCAATACCAGGTGAAATAGCATATATAAATTCAATACAATTTGTCTGGGCACTAGTGATCAACCTCTTGATTGTTTCTAAAAATTATAACAACAACTCTCAATTTTCTCTTGTGTAAAACAAGGTGTAAAAATCACCGGAAAACCCTGACAGAAAAGTAGAAGCAGCCTTGGAATATTAAAGGTCAAATTTAATTTCTAGAGTTAGATTTACCTGGAAAAGAAACTTTTCATAAATTTAATTTTTGAAGAAACAGATAAGTAGCAAAGAACTCTAGTTGCATATCTAGCTGTCTAGTTTTTGGTAAAATTTGACTTTTAAGGACTGGTTTACCAGGAAACAAGATTGTTCGGTGCTAAAATCCACTTATGTTATGTTAGTTTAAAGACCTCAAGTGATTCTAGTTATGGCAAATTTTAAAAAAAATTAATGATAACATTTTGATATGTTTTCAAGAATGTTCATTTTTGAATTAGACCTTTTTAACCTATTCACAGAACAATAAATATTTGTCAACAAAATTCCAGCTGTGTCACTTTTTGTAGATACTGCAGAAAGAATCAGCTGTTTCAGGAGACATAAGGAGATGATTGATTTTATACTTGACTTGATTACAAAAATAATTTTTCAACAACTTTACAATTGTTTTGTATCTATCTTATAGAGCTCTACTATGGAAAGTGAACACTTGCTTTTCTCTAACAGTAAGTATTTATCCCTCCATAGCTTTCTATGTTTTTGATCGTCTTTCGGAGCATAAACATAAGTGTTCATATTCCATTTTTTCAATCTAAATCAATTAGAGAAAAGAATTTATAGGAAGATCTATTCCTGAAAATTGCAGCATATACAAGAGGATTCAGCAAGGTAATTTAATAATTTTTGAGATTGCCATGCTCCGCTCAGACTAGATTGCACTCACACACATTAGAATTTCGCACATGAAAACTTATTCAATTTAAATTTTCATTTTGTAGTATAAAAAAAGTATAATTTATAAAAATTTGTTTTAAGGACTTTTGTAGTCTTTATATAGTGTTTATGTTAAAAGATATCTTTTATAATAAGATTGATAAAAAAAATTAATTGTATTAATCAAAAACAAACTTTAAAAATAAATCTTCACGTTGTGATAACTTCCATGGTGTTCCATAAAATCCTTAACTTGAACAGATCAACATGTGAAAGCTAACACTCAGTAAAGTTAAATAGACCTTCGTTGAAATTTG
>JAUELD010059400.1:5917-34194 GCA_031471615.1 Aglantha digitale | reverse complement strand
TTTCTTGTTGTCTTGATGAACTCCAACCTATAGCTGATGGTGCATGGGATCGAAACACTATCGAAAGATTGGAAAAGCTTATTTTATTTCAAAAAATAACCATACAAAAGACATTAATTAATGACCAAAGTAAGTTATTGAAAGTTAATATTGCAACAGATGAAGGTACAGATATTGCTGAACTTCTAGTAAACGATAATCTAGCCAAGAAAAAATGTGCTCCACCAAATATTACTGCCCAACAACCTGTTGATGCAATTGCTGTACTTGTTGAGCAAGAAGTTCCACCGAAAAGGTTTTTGTACAAAGATTTGATAAAAACACAAATGAATGTCGGTGCGGAAAAACCTATTTTGATCGTTGACATAATATCCCCTTCGAAGTTTTCAGGACAAATACTCAATGCAGAAAATATGACGGCGCTGGAATCATTGCATGAGAGAATGACACAAGAACTCAGCGAGGACTTCTGCAACTACACACCAATAACAGGTGAATTATGTGCTGGATTCTTCCCTAATTACGAACAATTCTTTCGTGTGCGTGTGATTGAGATTGACGGTGATAAAGTTAAAGTTGTTGCTGTTGATTATGGTAATGAAGCTGTAATCGACGTAAGCGACATTAAATCGTTAACAGAAGAGTATACTAAACTCCCGCAGCAAGCCATACATTTTTGCCTGTTCGAAGCAGAGCAAATCAATTGGTCTTGTGAATCGATCAACTATTTCATGCAGACGTACATGAATATTAAACACAATTGTAGGCTACTTGAATTATGTTGTGAGAAACATCTTGTTAAATTATCAAATGAGATGGTGGAAGACGTTCTAACTGATTTGAGAAAGTATGAAAATATGGGAGAAATCGAAGTGGCAATAAGTTCTGTTACTGATATAACTAAAGCAGCCGCTGTTAGTACGAAGATTCCTGATATAAAAAAGCAAGATATTAAAGAAGAAAACAGTGAAGTAAATAATGTGACTCCTGTTGTTAAAATGCAAGTCAATGAAGAAGCTAATGTTGCTGACGATATTTCTGTTGGGCAATCGCCTAGTACTAGCATAAAAGTCACTAATAAATCTGTCGAGCCTATAGTTTGTTTGAACGAGACTACTAAAACTTTTAAAGACACTAATTATGAACAACGAAATAATGTTGAAAAAACAACTAGTAATGTAGTAACACCTACTTCTGACAGTTTACCTCATGTTGCCACCTGTGAAGCAAGTGATAAAATATCTCCATCGATTATTCCTGTACCAGTAGAGAAGAACGGTTCTGTTACAGCTAATGATGATGCTGCTAATATTCTTAATAAACGCGAAATGCAAAATATATCAGTTCCAATTCATCAACCAGAGAAAAGTTATCAACCTGAATCTTTAAAAACCTTTGTTATTTCAAAATTACCATCGAAGTGTCATCCCTTAGATTCGGTCGCCATTAAAATGGGCATAGTGGTTATATCGGGTTCCACTTCTCAAGTACTTGTAACACACATCGATTCACCATATATGGTGTATGCGAACATTGCTAATGCTCGTCTGCTCGATGAACTGGAACAGCTCTCTTTGGATATCGAAGAACATCTTTCAGCTACACGTCACGTTAAAATGGTTGTCAAAGCTGGTGCTTTTTGCGCAGTTAAAGATTCCAAAGGTAAATATCGGCGAGCCGTAGTGGTGGAAGTTACCGATAAGGAAGTGAATCTGTTCTTCTTTGATACAGGTAAACCTTTTGCTTCTTTGTTCGACTTGGTGACTGCAGAATAAAAACTTCTTTATATCGACAATGAAATGAGACTAGTATACAGTATATATGTTTTTATGGTATAACAAAGCCCCTCTAAATTGCTTTCAAATATAAGAATATAATCAGTTAAACAAACCAGTTCTAAATTTCAAATCTAATTTATATAATTTATATTGAAACAAATGAAATAATATTCCAAGTGATTTCTAGTCCATCTAAAAAATATATTTTCCCTTATTTTCGGTACTATGCATATGCACAATTCTTAAGAAAAAAACTTTTTTAATTCTTGTTGATACTATCAAAGTCTACATTTCAACAGATGTCTTTATCACAGTATAAGGGCTTTCAGTAGCTATTTTTTACCAAACTTTGAAATAATGAGTTAACTTTTTAATACTATCGAAGGTAATCGCTGTTGCGTACCTCACGACGAGCTGCAGCCATTGGATCCAAAATTTAAACGTCTAAGTGCTCAAGCTGTACCACTCAAACTAATGACGGTCAAACCTAGTGGCGATGCTAAGGATTGGTCGATCGAAGCCGTGGATGCTTTCAAAGAACTGATAGAGGGACAGTCGTTACGAATACTGATTAAGTATAAAGAATATATAGTAACTAACGTTAAAATGAAGTTAGCTGTTAACGATGAAGCAGTCGACCTGTTGTTCGAGAAAACAGGCCATGCAGTTGTTTACACCCCATCACCACCAGAGGGCATAGAAGAGCAAAAAGTTGCTCTAGAAAAGTTAGCTAAGAAAGGCATACGTTTTGATAAAATCTCTGAATTAATTCCATTACAACTTGCACCTTCAGATCAACATGCTTTTGACGTCATCGTAACATGCGCTGTTAGTCCGCGTTTGTTCTACGGACAGTTATATAACAAGAAACGTATTGCTGAATGCGATGCTATAAGTACAGAGCTGGCTAATCTTTATCAAGGCCGTGAAAATGTTAACCAACAAGTTAAAGCTGGTGAATTGTGTTCGTTAAAATACCACGATGATTTATATTACAGAGCTTACATTAACGACGTATTAGACCAGTCTTCCAAATTTAGCATATTTTTGATTGATTACGGCTTTAAAGACACTGTTCCTATGAAACATGTGTGGCCATTACCTGAGCATTTGCGAAAACTTCCGGCACAAGCTGTCACGTTTCAATTGCAATATATCACACCTCCAAAAGCTGCGCCTTCGTATACGAGACAGGCGATAGAATACTTCAAGTCACGGTCTGAGGGGTATCTTATGAGAGTCGAGGTGATTAAAACGCACAATTCCATTTATCGTGTAAATTTATTTGATATCAAAACAGGGGAGGATCTAGGTGGTGATCTTGTGGGTCGTGGTTATGCTGAATATATATTTGGAGCTAGTTCTAGAAATTTTAAACAACACCGTGGCCGAGGGAACTTACCGCATGTACGTTCACCTGGTAGGTTAGTATCTCGAAGAGTTACCGAGGAGTCTTCGCGACGGTCGTATCAACAGCAAACTCAACAGCAGTTTTACAGCAATCACAACAACAATGGTTATCACGATCGATATAACCCAGCTCCATTCAATGGGTATAACACTGATCCAGACTGCTACCATCAAAAACAGAACGGTTTCTCTCACTCAGACCAATATGAATGTAATCGATTCTCGCAACGAAGCATGAGCGGTAGTAATCAAAATGGAGGTGCTGGATATAATAGGGGAGATAGAGGTTACCATAGTAGAAATGTCGGTCGAGTAAACAATTTTGATTCACAGAATCAAAACAATTTCGATTCCCAAAATCAGCAACGATATCCTGAAAATGATTTTCAGCAGGCGCAGGTGGGAGATCGTGGGAAGCCTTCTATTCGCGGGATGCCTTCTAATCGTGGTATGCCTCCTAATCATGGAGCAATTCAGTTTGGTCGTGGAGTACATTCAACTCGCGGGAAATCACATTCGAATGGGGAAATACCTCCAATTGGCGGAGGTTCATACCCAACTCGCGGTATTGCGCCATACGCTGATAGTACATTCTCTATTGGTAGTGAAAAACATGGAAACCGTAGAGGTGTAAGGTGTGATGCTAATAAAATATCAATGCGAGGCCGTGGTTATCCACCGTGTTAAAGATAACCAATGCGAAGCTGTTATTCGTTCTAGTTTATTCTTACTGTATTTCTCCTTGCGTATGTACGTGAGAGTACATATTGCATATGTTCGTGAGAGAACAAATATGGGTAATTTATGTGTTGATATATTCCAGCCTCTTAGTATATCCTTACCTATCGTAAACGGGTCGACATTAAACACGCGACAACACACTTGTTAAATATTTTATTGAAACCGTGTGTACCGGTAATTAAACGGACTCGTGGTCATTAAACGATGTTCATATTTATTTGTTTTCTTGTTGTTTACTATTGTAGTTATGTTAAACGAAAGTGAAAGTAACCTGGTCATACTGACGTGTCATGTTTACTATACTCACTCGTTTTTTATTTCGGTTTATTGAAGCGTAAAACTACACTATGATCACTATTATATATTGTTAATATAGGAAGCCTACGCTTTTAAGATATTTTTTTATCCTTTTTTTTTTTGTATAGAAATAACTTTTGAGTTATACTTTTTATGGATTTATTTTTATGTGACATCATGTTCTATTATTTTAGCATTCATGTAATTTTTATGCCCCATTACATTTCTGTTTACGAACAGAAAAAATTTCCTTTGGTGATTTATACTACTTGGTTGATTGATGCAATGAAATAACTAGCATAAATAAAAGTATCAATAATAACCCTTGAGCTAGGTTCTAAAATTTGAGGTTTTAGGAAATCGGGAATCCATTGTACTCCGGTTAAAACATATCAAAAGATGAATATGAATAAAAAGAACTTTGCTTGTTAGAACTAGGGACGGATGCCGAAAATTTAACATATTGGTATAACATACAAGGTAAGTTATTAGTATGAAACGTGTTACCTCACGAGTATTTTTTGTTATTACAAGGACTCGGACTTTGCAGACCATTAAGTTTAATGCGCTAAAACATGAACCATGCTGTAAACAACATTTTGAGTTTTGAAAAAATGATACGATACCACAGATAAAAACAAAGATCGATATTTTTCGAACTATTGATGAAACAAACATGTATCCATTACAAACCTGGAGTGCTTTTAATTCATTGGTCTCATAACGCCCAGAAATGCTAACATGTCAAAATTTACCGCTTTGTCCTTCCTCGCCACTTTCTGATTTATTTATATGGTCCTACAACACTCGGTCAGATACTAGATGGGAAGCACATCAAGCGATGCACTGAGGTCCATATGAATATATATCTAGCTCTGAATTAAATACACTGTGAAAACTTTTTTAGGAGCATCCAAATATTGCAAAGTCATTTAAAGAGGCAAAGCAAGTTGTCTGAGGTTTTGTAAAAATATTAATAACGAATGTCGTTGTAACAAAACAAGAAATCAGTTGATGAAGCTGTATTCCGACAGCCTGAGTGGATCGACTAATATAATCAGGGAGTCAGATTCAAAAAAGTGTCCGATAAAAAACGCTAGCTAGGCTAAATTTTCTCGTAGATGTGGGTTTTAAAGACCTGAAGAATTAGTGTAAGCGATGGTTATTAGACATAAAAAAAAAAAATATGAAAGACTTTCTCAAAAATGTTTACTTGTAAGCTAGTATCCCTGCTTTAATAAAAACTCGTCAAAATTTCGGAAAACTGTTTTAGTGCATTTTACAGACCAAACTTTTCCAAAAATTTATTTGCAATTTTCTTTGGTTTAAATTGCTGTCAAATATTTAGATAAGTAAAAAAGATAGATAAGATGCTGTTATCTAGAATTTTTCAAAAATACGTTTTTATTTTTATTTATTGTCACTCAAATTATCATTTTGTATAACATATCAGACTGCTGTTATCGCTATTTACTGAAATATCTGTATCATCGTCTTCTGTGAAGTTTTTACAAGATAAACAACCACATGCATTTGTTCTTCTTACAATGACAGGAAATGAACTCAAGAATGGTATTTGGTGCTGTTCCATTAAACATCAACTAACCACAAGCATTAGTTGAGCTATATAATCATTGCCATAATTACCTTTGGGGGTCTAGTATTTTCTTAGACGCTGTAAATATTTTAAAGCGGGCATTAACGATGTTTGTTTCAGTCTCTGTGCCATGCAATCTAAATACAAATTCTTCTAGTACTTATTTAACGATACTTAAAAGGTAAATGCTCCCCAAGAAGTGTAGCAGCATCTATAAATCTTTCACCCTCATTAAGTACTTTCAAACATTTGACTTTATCTTGACCACAAAAGCAACTTGTCGTATCAAATCCAGTTAAAGCTTGTATTGATGGTAAGATATCTTTTATTTTTTCATCAAATTCGTTATCGTTAATGTTGATGCCGCACACATTTTTGTATCTGCCTCTTCCTGTTCACTTTCCAGCTCGAATTCTGGAGATAATTTCAAGATGCCACGAATAACTTTGACACACTAGGCTTTATTCTTGACTGTAATATAGATTTCTTTGTTTTCAAGGAGCTGCGAATTACTTTCGTTTGATGGCCAGTCCCTAAAAATAAACTGTGCCAAGTCGATCGTGTTGTCAGCTAGTCGTATAAACTTTTCCATTGATTTTGGAAGTATTTGGTCTCGTCTCTTTGGAATGAATCGCACAGTTCCAATTTGTGATCGCTTAACTTGCTCTAAAGATTTAATCGATTCTTCTAAAAATTGATTTGTCACAAAATGAGAAATTCTGTTAGAACCTTTTTTGTAATCTTTGTAATTGTATCGAGCAGATATTCAGATAATTCACCGGATGTTGAAAGTTGTGGGGGGAGCTTCTGCAGCAAAACCATCCCATCAACAATTATTGTTTCGTATATTTCAGAAGATACTGTTGGTATTAGGGGAATAAATGACTGCAATAACTTACATTTGACTGTTTTTCCAAGTGTTCCATTGGCAGCTGGTAGGGACAAAGGCAACGAAGAACCAAGACTTGATTATCTCGTAACAGCTTTCTTCCAAGGTCTTTTGGAACGACTTGTAGAGTGTCTAATCCTAATTTTTATTTAAAATTTGTTGATACATTTACAATTATATGGATTATATAGATATTTGCGATTTACACCCAACGTTGTACTATTCTAGGCGAGGTATTAAATGTACTAAAGGTCAGGAGGTAACATATTGAGCTTATCCTTAGTACGTTGTCCTGAGAGAGTTTCCACTCATAAACTCTTCGTAAATTAAAGGATAGTTATCTGATAAATCTTTCTGATCTGTCCAACAGTAAGTGAAGTGACGTGCATGTTTTATGTGTTCATATGCATGAAACCATTTTAACATACTTTCCAAAGATTGTAGATACAAACTCCAATTAGCACGCCTAATAGATTTAATGTAGTCCAGCATTATTGACACTATTTAATCGTTTATGTCGACAAAAAAAACTGGGAATTACACTTTAGACAAGATGGTAAAATATTTTTTGTACATAATCAAATCCATTGCCTAGGTTAACTCCATTAGCTATATCTAGCGACAATGTATGGCCTTAAATCAAGTGATATAGAAATAATTGGTCTAGATACATTTACAGATTTCCACGCAACATTTGATAGTGAAATATTTCTGCTGAACATTATATCAAAAGCTATCATCCCAAAAAAATTTGCTGTAGATTTACTGAACCATGTACCATGATTTCATTACACAGAGAAATACCGGACAATTATCAGTATAGACAAGAAGAAAAATTAAAATGGCTGTAGAGAAAAAAGAAGAAAGATCGCTTTACTCTGGATTACTTTTAACTGTTCGTAGAAGACTAGAAATAAACCTAGAAGTGTGGATTGGTAACTTTGAAATGTTCCTAAATCTCTATTTACAGATGATGGTGAAATGTCATTTTGCCAAGAAAAATCTAAAATACTTCACAAGATAAAATTATTAAATAGAAACTGTGCTGACTTAAATAACACAACAAATTGAGATAGCGTCATTATAGTAGATGGTATGGTTTAGTAAATCGTATATATAAAGGTGCACTTATGTGGACATGGAAGGTATGTATGTATGTATTTTGTTTTGTTGAATTATCTAATATTGATACAAAACAAATGATATTATTAAGATCTTATGATGGTTTATGATCATAACTAGCATTAAATCTTTGTTAAAATCATTGCGTCTGTATCTTCTCAACTAACATCAAAAAAATAATGTTTTGCAATAATAACTTTACAATAGTATTTTGTCAAATGTTTTTTGCTCAATTATTGCTGTATGCTGGCAATGATTTTGATGAAGTGCACCGTGTCTTTGATAGATAAATTTACGGTTCCCTTCAAGCAAGAACAAGAAATATCTGTTGACAGTGTTAAATATATTATATCTGATAATACAAATATAAGTAATTTATCTCTAAAAAACTTATTATCAAATATCGAAACAACATATTTATGAAATGTGAGAAAATACACATTGTATGGAATTGGAGAGGACCAGTGCTAAGCTCATTGCCTTTAGTATACAATGAGACATTTAAGGAGAATAAACATGTTGGTATAGCTTGTCTATGCATTTGCGTGAGTACACGAATACTATATTTACAAGCTTTGTCAAAACTTGGAGAATGAGAACATCTATCAATTCAAGAAACTTAAGAAACTATTTATAGAGAGGTTACAAAAAGACATCATTAGCAACAAATGTAACACTGTTAGCAAAACTAGGTTGGTTACTCTTTTCAAAGTATCAGGTTAAATAATCTATCAAAATTTTCACCAAACAACGAGTGCTTTGAAGTATAAAGTGTTTCTTTCGCGTTATATTTGTATTGTATTAAAGCGGTCACACTTATTAATACCAACTCTTCCTATATTACCAGAGTTATATTTGTATATTTGAATTTATACAAATTTGAACGTTTTAGTTGAATCTCTACTCAATAAACTTTCAAAACTTAATGTGACACGAAAAAAACATTTTGAACACATTTTTGATTGGACGCTGTAATATACTTCATGTCTATGGTACAAGTTAAAAATTAAAGTATAAAAAATTGCGTTATTTGTAATTAAATCATAAATACCTCCATCAAATTGAGCATAGCATAGATTTACAATATGAAAGATCAATACCGATCATTATTTTTCTTGTCACATTAAGTTTTAAAAATTTATTGAATAGAGATTCAACTAAAACGTTCAAATTTGTTACCTTTCGTCTTAAAAAATATAAATATATTGAGAATATAAAATTAAAAAAAGTTTCCCTATTAACAAAGTAAGTTAATGTAAGATATTTAAATTGTCTATGTTTCAAATCAATATGTTCAAAAACCAAATTATTTCAAATTTGAAACTCACACAAAAGAACATTCACGAAGAACATCTTTTTGGTAGATGGAGATTGATTCCTTGTTCTGCATAGAAAAAAATATACCAAATGCAGCAACTGTTGGTAATGGTTTTATCTTTTCAGAGAACTTACTACCAAGTACAATTATTTATGACAATATATAGGTATTATAAAAATACAGATGTTTTATTAGTGGTTGGTGATAAACGAACGCCATTTAGGATCTAGGACACGAAGAAGGTTTCAAATACTCCTCTCAAAAAAATACAAATCGAAATGACTGTATACTAAATGAATACAAGAAAACAACATGCTATGTTAAAATACTATTTATAAAAAGAAAACAGGCCAAAGGACCACACCTTATCCTCCAAACGGCCATAAACCTCAATTAGACGTCATTCTTCTTAACAAGAAATCGAGGAATACAACAAAAATTGCAAGGCCTTCAGTTCACTCATTTATCAACATAACACCAGTTCATCGCATTGTATTAGCTAAACTTGTCTTGACGAACGAGCACGGATATATCAAAACAGACCATTTCATATAAGTCATGTCTAACACATAACTCTGAGGTTAGTCACAATCTCATCACAGACACAAGAAAAAAATTCGCTATGCTCTATAAGAGACAGAAGAATCCAAATCAGCTGACAAAACGTTCAATATACAATAGCCTGTAAAGAACCAGTCAATACACCAATTCCAAAAAAAAGTCAAAAACACACGCACCTTGGCAAAACGACAAAATTTGCAGTTGTTGCAATTTATTAAAACAAACAGTTAAATCAAGGCTCTCAACCCTCTCATGTAAATACCGAACATCCGTAAAGCTTAAACGCCACTCCAATCGTGAACAAACAAACTAAATATCTGCAAGTGAAGATAGATAGATAGATAGATAGATAACAAGAAATAACCGAACACATTGTTAATATAGTTACTGTAGAACCAAATACAAGAAAAAGTTCCTTATTTCAAATAGATGAAAATCAACATCCAATCTCGCAAAAAGTCAACATTTGATCTCCCAAAAATATCAACATTCGATCTTACAAAAAGTCAGATCTAGCAAAAAAGTCACTTTTGATGTCGCAAATATTAAACTAGCGTAAAATGATTTTTGCAACAAACAGCGCGTCATAGATATTAGTTAGTAACAATATCAAATTAATTGAAACTAAAACAATAAAAACATTTAAAAAATCCCTGAGGATCGTATCATGTTAACATGATCGGCAGTCAGAAAAGGTTTTAAATCTTCTGGTACAAATACTTAAATGAGGGTAAAAAAGAAACATCTTTAAGCCTAATGCAACCTTCATTAAAATAAAAATAAACCCTAGAAAAGTTTGGAGAGATCACATGAACTTTTAATGCACTATCACCTACTTTGATTGTTTTCGCCTTGTTTTTGACACAATCACCAGTCAATTACATTGAATTTCATAAAAAAAAGTTCTTACAAAAAACATATCTTTTGGGCCCACTTTTACAAATTTAGGCTCCCACTTTTACAGTTTTTGGGTCCTATATTTACGAATTTAGGGTCCCACCTTAGGGTACCAGGGTCCTACTTCTACAGTATGCCGTATTGAACAATATTCAATCATCAAATTTCTTTTAACAAAGCTAGTGCACACGAAAGACACAATGGCCCCTGCTAAAAGACGAAGATACTATATCTACTTTATAAAACATATTGTGTAACCATGACTTAAAGTATTTATATTCACAATAACTTAGTTATCAAATAACCACAATTATGTCCGATAACCCAGCGACCAGGTTCATATCATATCGTTGTAGGTTTGAATCATTCTTTCTCCTATATAATTAATTAAAAAATGGTTTGCCATTGGAGATACAAAATGAGTATCTTGCTCCCTAAGTATCATGTTTAATTTTGCTGAAATACAATAGAACCTTCCCATACAGTTAATAGCACAATTCGTGACCATCAAAAAATAGCATATATTAGTAAATTAAGAGAAAAATAAGGGTTAGGGTTAGGGTTAGGGTTAGGGTTAGGGTTAGGTTTTGGTGTTGTTTTGTTTACTTTCATTGTTTTATTCTGATGGTCACGGATAGTGTCATTTACCCTCTCTTCCTAGCTACCATACCCGTTACTGGGTAAACGAAGTTAATGAAATAATAATACGGCACACGATAACTCCAACTGGCTGCAGCGCAGAATATAATAAATTTTAAATTTCTTATATGTAGATGTTGTTGCAGGGTCGAAAACAGGGAAAGCTTTTCTTTCGTGAGTATTATGCTTCATAGGAGATTCCTGTTTAAGTTCTTTGAAGGTATAATTAGGGAGCTAACTTCTGATCAAAAAGAGACAATTACTCTTAAAACCCTTCCTCTCTTCTGAGAAAACCTATAAAGCTATAACTAAAGAAGGAATGATTCTGATAAAAATTTGACATCTATCATCTATATGTCTATTGTATATTCTAATATTACCTCTCACAATGTAGCTATATATTTATTAGTAAAAAAGAATACAATTGTTCTTGTTCACAATACTAATATTTTTTTTTAACTTAATTAATTATTTTCCTTACTTAGTAGCTACTACAGTTACACCTATAAAACTATATGTCCTATTTTAAAGCAGAGCAAATTTTTATGATATTTGAACATTATATTATATGATGTGATGATAAAAACATAAAATGATAAAAAATGGTTTTCTTCCTCCTTTGGTGTGGTATTGGACTAAATCTGTATAGCTAGCTACACTCTTTCATTTTCGGCCATTACCTGTAAATAGTTGTTATTTTGATTATAGTAATTAATATAAATCTGGTCTCTAATCTTTAAATTGCTGATTTTACATATATAACTAAAACTTCAATCGAGATTTTAAAGTCAAATAAAGCTTTATATAAAGTTAAAATTAATTTTTCGTATTAAATTATTCAATTTTTATTAATAATTGATTTTATTTTTATGTGTTTTTGATGTGTAAACATGTTTTTAAAGCTTTAAACTTAATTACTGTAAATATCGCAATAATAATAATTGAGTGAAATGAAAATGAAAACAACTAAAATTCAACACTTTCAATACTTTTAACACTTCAGACTTAGCTACTTAGTTTTTGTCTGATCTATTCCAGAACGAGATTGATTGATTGATTGATTTTATTTTAATTTCATTTAACATCATTACAGAAAATAATTTGCAATACATGGTTTAGAAATAAGCATATGATGGAATTCTATGCTAAACCACAAAAAATATATATAATAATAATTGCATACAAAAAAAAGTAATAAAAAGACATAAAAAACAAAACATAACAAAAACATCAACAATAAAATTACAATAGTATGTATATTATTATACCAAATAATTTTTCTTCCTCTTTGGTACATAGACTAAATCTGTATAGCTACACTCTTTCTTGTAAATAGTTGTTATTTTGATTGCTTTTAAGGTATAGTAATATACCACTTTGAATATAATATGATAAAAAACATCAGCAACAAAATTACAATAGTATGTATATTATTATATCAAATAATCTAATATTTTTAGAAGAATTTTATTTTTTATCAACTCGACTTTTTATCAATAGAAATAGAAAATAAATAAGAAGAATATATGAAAATAAATATATATATTTTATTAACTTTGATTAAGATTGACATAAATATCTATATCATAATACTCTTATTTGTCTGTGTGTTTGCTTTCTAAAGAGTTTTTTTTTTTGGTTGATTTTATCAGAAGACAGGTGTTTTATAAAATAACTTATGGATATATAAAAATAGATTGTTTTATTGGTTATTCTTAAAAATATAGCAAATGAAATGATTTGATTATAATTTTTTTTTTTGCTGGACCCCTATCTAAGTTGTGCTTATAGACATTAAAAATTATGAACTTTTTAAAATTACATGAGTTTCCGGTTTTGGCTAATATTCAAAGAAACATAATGGTATATTTTTCGTAGGTAAACAAAAAAACATTTAATTTTGTGCACTCACGATAATTGTGATTTAAAGTGCCAAAACTGTGTTTAAACACTTAAACCTGAACAAATAATAACCCTAACCCTAAAGTTGCTTTTAAGAAAAGATATTTTCATATTTTTTTAAGTAAAAACCTAGCTATAAACTGCCAAAAAAAATATATTTACAAATCCTTTTGCCCCATTTTAATATTTTGAAATGATAATAATGTAAATATTGCCATTTGCAAGTTTAAAGGAACTAATATAGCTTAAGCCTATATATATATTTTTTAGTTCAACTTTAACCTGAAAAAGTATTATACTTTACTCTAACTTAAATTTTTTTTATTTAAAATGATAAAATCTTTGCTTGAAAATGTAAACAAAACATTGCATTCTTTCCATTTTCTAAAACGTGGAATGTAAAAATAGTGCAAGGAAAACAATTTCAAAACTTCCAAACTTACTGTCTGAGAAATGGCATAATGGCATATTTATATTCAATTATCAAACAAATGAATTTACAGAATATTTGTTTAGAAATTGAGTTTCTTTTAAGAGGAAAACAATGCTTGATGAAATCAATTTCATTCATATATGTCACTTCAGAGACTAAGTGCCAACGCTCTACTAAAAACTACTTGAGAGAAACATAATATATACCTGATGGACATTAGAAGAACTAGCGGCCTGGTATACCTCTTGCTTTTTTAAAAAACTTTTTTTTGATTAATGAAGGAAGTTATAAACTATGAAGATAGATATTTAATTTTATAATGAAGGCCTCTGCAGCTATTTGTTTCTATTAATTCGTGATGTCATCAAGGTTGGTAATCCCTGGTACTACTTAGAAAGGACTTTTACTTTGAGTTTCACTAAAACTATTTCAAAATTTAAATATATAGGCTTTTTATGTAAAATGATAAAAATGTAGTAATAAAAATTTAGCATTAATGCTGATTGGTTTACTTACAAAATTGACCCAATGCCAGGTCACCAGCTAGTTTATATATATATATACTTAATAAAATATAAGAAAGTTTATTGTTTGCTAGTAAAATAAATGTATGACCAGCTTATGAGTTTTACAACCCTATTTGAAATCAAGCTAAGTTTTGATAAATCATATATGTATCTTAATTTCCAAAGAGTTTCTTTCTACTACCCTTTTTTTTTTATTTATATTGGGAACTCAAAATTAATTTTTGAGATACTTTTGACATATTACACAGTCAGAAAGAAATCAGTCAACCATGATTGCTCAAGTTTTTCCATGAAAGATTAGCTGCCCTTCTCAACGAGATAGGAATTTCATGGACACTAGATCTAGACCTTCAATTAGTCTAAACTTTTTCTCCTTTATAGCTTATTGTCAACTTTATTGTATGATGTCTGTCTTTAGACAGGTTTGTGGCTTATAAAACTCATTGCATCTTCTTTATGCCTATACAGGTTTGACTGAAGTTGGTTTCCAGAACAGAAATAAAACGAAATATTTCTAAGTTGAACATTTAACATGGCTGATAATTATGAACTACAAATAGAAAATATACTAGATCGTTTTAGTAATGGCATTGTGTTTGGAAACAATGAAGCGCTACAAATAATTGATAAAATTGATGCTAAAATAAAAGATTTAGATCAAAGGTATGTTCATATTATGTTTTTTTAAAATTAAATTGTACTAAAATAACAGTTTTTTGATTCACAAATGTTTTATTAAAAGTAATTGTACTAAAATATTGTGTTTAGGACTATTTTGTTTTTTAAGACTTTGTTTTAGCTTGACAGGATTCATATATCAGCATTCCACTTAATGTATCACGATTCGTGATTCACAAACTGTTTTACATATTTAACGATACAATTTTATCAAGAATGACTCCCTTTAACTTTTAAATGAAGTTTTTACCTACATTAACCTTAATTCTGGCCTTTTTTGTCCCTTCGTTTCCCTAGCAAATATTTCAGTAACCTTAATAACATTAAGCGAATAAATTTAGAATAATTAAATGAAGCACTTTATAAACTTAACTCTATACTGTCCATACTCACATGTTTTACCTGTGATTAAATTGTGCATGTTTCATTTTATTTTTCCACAATAAAATTTTCACTTTAATTTTATACATTTCACAGCTTATAAATCAAATTTTTGTTTTGATTTTTATCTTTTTAGAGTTTTGATTGCAGAAGATGAGTTACAGAAAGAGCTGCATAAGTTGCAGCTAACTGACGATACATCACCTTGTCAGCTAAATCCAGTTGCATTACATTGTTTCCTTAATAATGTGGTATGTGGTTATTATATCATAGTGTTTAAAACAGCCATTTATTTAGAAGTAATAAAGTTCTTTAAAGGGAATCTATAACAAGTTGAGCTTTAAAAAATATGTTAAATGTTTTTTATTTCATGCAGAAACATTTCTTCGTTCTCTTTTTATCATTATTTGAAGTTCTCATTTCAAACCATTTGAATTAAGAAAATTTAATTAAGATAGGTGTATTATTTTAATTTTATTAACTTTGTATCTAGACTCTAGTTTTGTTTAATAATAAGTTATTTCAATAGCTATAAAGAATATTGTTGCATGGTAGGTATTTTTTCAAAAAGAGAACAGTTTTTGATACTTTAGAACAGATTTGCCTAGTTGTGGGTTATACAGGCAAAAAAAATCATGCTTTTTTTGCTCTTAAATATTATCAGGATAGTGAAAATGGTTATAAAAATGTTTTTGATTAATTTTTCAGGGATTGCAGGCATAAACCAGTTTTTTGTTTAAAAAAATATGAGATTTTTTTTTTTTTTTGCCCTTATTATTATATCATTAAAATTTAAGTATATGAACAGTCATGATTCCAAGCACTTTTTGTTATCACAGTTTAAGTTTGTAGAATTGAGTTACTCACAGATTTGGGGGTCTGGGGGTGACCTGAGTCCACCGATGGGGTTCCGAGGCAAAGCCTCTGAAACCTTTTTTCTACTGCAGCATTTCAGCATGATGTGATAGGAAAAATGGAAGAAAATATGATTCACACATTGTTTTGAAAAGTAGCCATAAATTTATTTAACATTGAAAAACCATATTTATATATGGTAAAAGCAAATAAAAACTTTCAGTGATTTGTAGTAACTGAAGAAAAGATTCCTTGTCTTAGTTTTAATATTTATGCGTAAAAGGTTAACACAATATCTGTTGAATCAAAACAAAATAGACGGTTTTGTGAATATTAGGAGATCTTATAAGCAATTATTTTATAGGGGTGTTTTTTAATAATTATAAATGGTAAAAAAATTTGTCTTGAAGGATTCAATTTCAAATCTTAATTCAGTTTTGAGTTCTGACCACGGTGTACTGGTAGTAGAAAATGCTTGAAAAATCCCTGATGAAGTAGATTCAAAATTATACTTAAAAGCAAAGATATTTTAATTTTTGTATAGTTGTTTGTTTTGTAGAGTGAGTCATGATTTCTGAAAAAAAAATCAATATCATTTTAAACCAAGTTTTTGTTATCTCAATATTAAGTTATTATTATTTTGGGGTTATCTCTGATTATGTCTTCAGTATTAAAGAAGCTAGTTCTTTACTTATGCATTCTGTTAAAAATTATCCCAAAGTACCTTTATGCATATTATACAAAAATTATTTAGTATGAAGCATGCAGTATGTCTTTCTAGAAAAATTTGAGACAGGTTGAGGTCGAAGTTGTTAAAGTGTGTATTTAACTCAGACCATGTTCTGCTGCATCTGATTTGGGAATCACATGTGTGTGAAAAATTTGGTGTAACAAATATTGCAGCTTTAGCAAAGGTTGAATCAATGATAGGTTTAAGAGAAAAAATTGAGAAGGAAGATCCAACTTTAAAATCATTCTTACGTCAAAAAAGTCTCTAGTTGCAAATATAGCAATTTCCGGACGTCCTAAGTTAGCATTAGAGGCAGGTTATGTAAATCCTTTTTGCCTTGCTGATAATTCAGCTTGATATTAGAAGCAGATGGAGTTTATAAAACTTTCAATAAAAAAAGAAGATTTGTTATAAAACTTGGTTACACTGCAAGAGCTGTTTATGACTGTCTTCTACAATTTACTAGAGAGATTTTCAAAAACAATGTGCTTGTAGGCACATGTACATACGTGCAACATGCATGCTTTATCTTGAATGTGACTTCTTTGCTACTGGTCTAGAAGCTCTTTCAAATTTTACTCATAGTAAAAAACTAAACCATTCTTGAATTGTGTTGAAAGAGTGATTATACCACTTGCATTATACCAAATTTGTTCAAAGAATTAAAAAAATGAAATTTAAAATGTGTAAACCTTGCACCTTGTCATGTCCAACAAACCCATATAGTCATGATCAATCAACAAACACGCAGTAAACTTGATCATGAGATGTGTGAGGCAACAGCAGATGGATTTGAGATGCAGTGTGCAAGAGAATATTTGTCCAATAGAAATGACATGTAGTGCAACAGCTATACATCAACTCTCAGCTTCAGCTAGAGACAACCTGTCGACTAATATTATCTTTTTACTGAGCAATAATAAGCTTAATTCACAGGTCTTGCTTCAGATTCTGTAGCCTCTCTATAATGTTTTTCAGAGGAAAGCACATACATGATCATTTGATATTTGGTAGTACTGAATCACAGATACTAAAGAATAGCAAATATTATTCAAGGTATCTTTAAACTTCTTGACCGAATGGAGACAGTTTTGCAAATTATATCAATTATATCAGCAGAATAGCTTAAAAACATTTTAACTGTTACACAAATTGAAAATCAAAAGAAATAATTTTTAAAGGCAAGAAATTCAGCAAATATTATTCAAGGTATCTTTTTTAAACTACTTGACCGAATGGAGACAGTTTCGCAAAAGGAAGGTGTCTACAGGTGTTGCATCTACAACTAATGCATCTGTTGATCACATATTTAAAGGTGCAAGGAACACATTGGTCCAGTTCCAAAGAGTTACGCAATACAGTGTAAAGAGGCATGAGATAGCTGAAGTTAAATGGCTTGTATATTGAAGATTTCTCAGTGAATCTTATTACAATCACAAATCACATGATGCAATGAGCCACCAAAATGGAAACCTTATATTCAAGACTGCAGGTGAAACCATGGAACTGCTAGATTGAGAATATATGCTTATCATGCTTTTTATTGTTTATAAAGAAGCATAAGATCTATTACTGATGCTTGGTTTATGAAATGATAAACAAAAAATAAAATGTGACATAGTGTGTAAGATTTTACTAAGAAAATCCCTCAGATGACATCAAAAGATAATAGTTTTTAGTTTCAAAGGAATAGCAATGTAACAGCAATTTTTTAACATGTCTTTTATGTTGAAAAAAAAATTTTTTATTTACAAATCAAAATTCAAAGTAATATCAAATCAATTGTGAATCACTTACATAATTTTTAGCTGTTTTACTCAATTGGTTCAACATTTTGTTGAGCATTTAGCATAAATTCTACATATATTTCTAAAATCTACTCTTTTTTATAACTTTACTGCATATCTTTTTGGCATCATCACTAAAAATAGATATACTGTACTCAGTATTTTTGCCTGCATATTGCCGAAAATTCATATTGTTCTAATTTTTTTTATCAGATTATGCATTCACATACTATCTCCTTTAATAAAAATGTAAGTTGACAATGCCTATTCCAAAAACGATTTTGACCTCCTGTATAAGTCACTCCTATGTATCTAATTCTTGAACATAAAGAATAATTATGTTGATTTTTGGACATACTTTTGATAATTATTCAATAAATCTTACATATTTTCAAAAACTTTAAAAGCACGGAAGATTTTTATAGCAATTCGTTTATGCACAGGTTTGAATACAAGAGAGTACTCTGATGTTATGGCTTCTCAAATAATGCTCATGTTCTATATTTTTTAAATTTTCTTGTAGGTTCAATCAATCGAACATAATACAGGCTTAGAAGATGTTATTTTTAAAGATTTGATTCAATTTTGTCATGAAAATTGCATTGTTTTACCCTGTTTAAAATCTATGAATCTGGAGGACTACCATTCTGTAGCTTCAGTAAATATTTGTTCCGATGATACTGAAGAAGAAACCTTGCGTTTGTGGATCAAAATTAAGAAAAAGCTTAAATCTGGTATGATCAATATTATAAAAAAGTTACCTACCACTAGCATCTTCAGTAGTGATCAAAACAAAAAAATATTGACAGATGATTTCAAAGAAATAAAAAGAACAGAGTGCATGAATGATTGTGCAAAGCATTATCAGAACTGCCGATTGAACTATTTTGAATTGTTCTGCTGTATGTTTTCATTTGATGAAGTATTTGAAATTTATTGTTCTATTAGAACTGATGAAATTGAAAAGGAATTTCAAATGTTAAAAGAAGCTATATTGCGTGAGAAGGAAAATGTTACTATATTTGATTCTCTTAAAAACATTGCTGAACATACAAAGGCAATAATTTATGATGACAAGATATTGTTTGAAAGATTAAATTTGTTTAAAAGACATCATTTTAATCAAATTACGGAAGTATATGCGAGAAACTTTGTCAGTTTTACACAAGTCTTTGTAAGCTCATACTATATAGCAACTAATGATAAAACAGAAGCAACAAATAATTTTACTGTTAGTGATTTAAAAAAATTCAGTAAATTATTTAGTGTTATCAAAACATTAATTTCTGCTATTTCAATCTTGGAAAAATCTATATTTGAAAGTAATATGGATTTGGCATTCCAGTCGTTAGATGTTGCAAGCAACAGTGGGCACATTTTCGAATTTGTGAACGATAATTCGAATAAAAAGTCTGTTAATTGGTTTGCAGACTTTCAAGAGATTTCTACAGTTTTGTGTAAGGTGATTCCGTCTTACATTAAATGTATTTTTGATGTTTTGGTGAAGCAGAAAGAGGTAGTTGATTGTAATGCAGAATCAACGATTTTTGTTATTGAACGTTTGGTCTATCATCCTGTTCATGCTTATCCGCTTAGAGTCTCATATGTAAGTAATACTTTAGTTACCTTTTTTCATCGTAATTAACATTAAAGTTCATCAGTAAAATGTTTTTAGCTTTTATTGATTCCACGCAATAGAATTATTGCATAAAAATAATTGACACTTTTATAATAACTGTTTAAGAAAGTGATTAAATGATAACTTCATTTGAAAATTATTTTGGGGTTTAAGGTTAGTATCGCTTTCAAGTTTGTTGCCCTGTAAAAATGTTGTTTTAATATCTATGGCATTACAGGTCCATTTCTTTCCAATTCAAAACCTGCTCAAGTTTGGCACATTTTTAAGATCAAAGAAATTGACTGATTATTATTTTTGATGTTGTAGAATTGTTCGACATTATTCACCCTCATAAATGAAATGGTTGTATTCCGATCATTTTCCAACACACCTGAATTAAACGATATCAAAGAAACAAGTACAATAGCGTTGATTGATGCTTTCAACACTTACATCAACCATATAGATGAAGTAAGAGATATTATTTTTTTATCATTAGGAATATTTGTGTATGATATTATTTTGTATAAATAAAATGGTTTGCCTTATTTAGCTCAACCTTAACCTTAGAGGTATTTTCTTATTTGTTTCCTCTTTTTCAAAAGCATCAATGCTCGTTTTTGGCATAAAAAATTGCATAAAATTTAAGAAATTATAAATTAGATGTCAAAAGTCTTGCCATTATTTTTATGGATATAATATTATGCTGACCATTTTATCTTCATGATGATGTCTTCTGATGTTGATGTATATAATTCCCTTTCCACTTGCTAATCAATGTACTACTCAAAATTTTTAGTCTTTATCAAAAGTGTATTCGATTCCTGGTATGAATATTATGCCCTTGTATAAAGTGATTGCTGACGTAATGTTTATTAAGTATCAGATTTTGTCATGGAGTGAAAGAAGTAGTGGTGATAAAAAAGTTGATAAGTATGTTAACAATTTAAGCCTGTAAAGCTTAACATTATGATAAGTTAATTATTTATATTTTTTTATATATGACGTAAATGTTATGTTATTTTTGAGTTTTTGAGAATTAATTTTTTTGCTTCAATGTAATGTCATAAATGATTTAAGAACTAATTGTATTTCTACTATTGACTCCGTCTGTCTACCCTATATCATGTGCTATGTGTGTGTACTTTCTTTGGTGATGGTTTCTTATGTTTCTGAAGACATAAACCTTGCTAATGTAGGCCAATGTTGTTTTTGTTTTCAATATGTATTGTTTACTTTTTAACCTATACAAATTGCTTCACCAAGTAGCTTAAGTATTGCACTATACACATTATTTTCCTATTATGGTTGCTGGATGACAGCTACTGCTACTAATTGTCTATTTGTATATAACAGGTTCCTCAGAAATTATTTTTGTACTGATAATAAGGTTAGAAACTTTAAAATGTTTATCCATGTTTTTTTTAAGGCATTGTAATAGTTTTGTTTTGACGAACCAAAGACTTGAAAACTTGCAGCAAAAACTTGTTAGCAAAGTAACACAGTATCATTTGTACGTTTTGAAGTCATCTATTGTTTATGATGCTCATAGTAATAATTGGAGAGACGAGAAAGACTTTATGGAGGTATGCTATACATTATTTTAAAACACTTATTATTCTTTACTCTATTTTTTATAAAAATGAACTCACAACTTGTTTATCAACACTATCACACATAATATGAATTAATCTGCATCCAAAAAGAAGATAAATTTGGCAAATGTATAGACATCAGCCTTTAAATCAAAGATCTTGAGTATTCCTGATCTCATATTATTGCCTAATTTCATTTTTTTTTATAAACATTTTTATAGATAAACATTTTAAAATAAAGAAAATAATATTTCAGAAATATTTGTAAAAATGTGTAATTACCCTATACACATACTTTCACAGCTTTTTGAATTATAAATTCTTGTATTCTAATTTAAATTTTGTTTGTTTATACACATGGATGTTTATGTCACAAGATTAAACCAACTGTGTTGTCAACTAAACTAAATTCTAGCTTTTGTTTTCATGTGTATAAGGAAAATGTCTATGAGGAAGACAGAAGTGTAGGTGAAAATCCAAAAAATTAAAAAAGTGATAATCTTTTTATTTGAGTTGCTAAGAGTAATTGCTAATTGCTAAAGAGTATCCACTTTGGCTCCACACTTTTAATAAGGGAATGGCTTTTGTGTTTGTAATTCAGGCTCAAGTGTGTAATATTGTTCTTATTTCAAAAGTCTAAGATGAAACCTCTTGCATTGAATGAATGGTTTCAGAAGAACTTAAATTTTAAATTAAAATTCATAAATAATTTTTGTGTGATGTGACTGACTCATTATTGGAAAGAAAAATTACTATTATTGAAAATAAATATTTGACATGCAACCATATTGTTGCATACGATAATAAAAACTGTATCATAACTTGAATGAATTCAAATTGAAAAGCTTTCAAAAGACTGGTCCTGTGAAAAATGGTGTTTTTCATGCTGATAGAAAATAAAATAAGAAAGAACATTATGTAAATGAAAATTCGTAATTTGTCACAACAAACTTTGTAAATTTTCTATTATGTATATTGAATTACAATTGAGTAATGGATTTGTGATGCCATAGATGTTCTAGCTTCCTGGTGTAAAACTGATATCCCAGATACAATAACCTCATTGTTTTCTCTGTTCAGTTCTTTCAACACAGACTAAATGAAACTTCTAAAGCAAGGTGATTGCTTTAAGATTATGTTAATGATTTTTCGCTTCAACATCCATTGTGAAAGGAAAAAATGCCTCTCCATTTAATGAACTCCACACTCTAATTATAAATGTAGGGACTTATGTATAACTTTATTAAATCGAATGGGACTTAGCACAAGCTACAAAAACATAAAATAACTGAATGAATAAATATAATGAATAATATATTTATGAAACAAAAAAGTTGTTGATAATGAAATATGTTAATGATACAAATTTTGTTTCATTGGAGAACACCGAAATAAGTCTAACAGGTCTCCGTTTCTACTTTTGTAATACTCACCCAATAATTTAAAAAAATAGAGAAAATCAAAATAAATGAGGCAGATAAAAAAACCTAATCAAAATTAAATAAGAATAAAAATTAAATCTGTTACAAAGAGAATAAGAAAGTGAAACTTTGTTGTACTTTTTCATGCAAATGGTTGCAAATAACTTAGATATTTGTAACAATAGATGGATTAAAAGTATTTATTGAACAATAAAAGTTGTTCCAATACCTAGCGCCTTAAACTTTTAAGTACTTGCTACCAAATTGAGTAGTTTTTACCTGAGGAACACGAAGTCTATAAGGATTATGTAATATATGTTTGTTATAAGCGAATAATTCTAAACATCATAAGATTAATTTTATTAAAAAAGGCAACAATGAAACTAAATAGCGATAATGAAGTATGAAGAAAACAATGAATAATACATAAACATTCAACTTCTTAATCAGATTGAAAAGATATTGCAAAATAAGTTGGTAAATAAGTAAGTTATATATGTCCTCCAATCCAAAGTGGTATTCCATTACCAAGTCACTTTTCAATTATAGCTTTTGGGTTAATTATTACATAAAAATGGTTTTGACAAATAAATCACCATGACCTTTCTCCTGCATAACCTGTTAAGAAGAATCCTTTATCTGCCGCAAAAGCTTCTTTAAAATGATAGTTGTGTTTTCATCATTGTTTCCTAGCCAAATGACGAAAAAACTAGGTTTATTCCTATACATTCACTTGCAGCCAAACAATGTTGTTAAGTGTTCAGACTAAATCTATAATTTCTTATGGAAATCAATAATTCCATTTGACAATGTCTACGCAAGTTTTTCTGGAACTATATATACCAGATAAAATGTTGGAGCCTGAACTATGTAAATTAGCAGACAAATGAGTTGTTTTGCTCATTTTGTGTTTTTATTGAATTTTAGGGTGAGAGGTTTTCTTTTACTTTGGAAATGTATAATTATTATATGAAGGGATTAAATGCTGATTTAACTCAAATTTTACCTGCGTTTCTGTGTAAAAAGATCCTGAAAGATATTGGGGGAGAAATGTTGATTTTCCTGGCATCAAGATACATGTTAATTAAGCCCTCATACAGAAGGGTGAAGCTATTCAAGTAATGTTTGTTTTGGTGTTTTTTAATCTTTCATTTTTTTTCTTACAAACTTAAACAGCCACTGTCTCAGATAGCAATTCCAAAAGCTGACGCCATTTATTACTATTATATTTTATTCTAATTCCTGTTTGTTAGGAATAAAAGTTTTTTTTCTAAATGATTCACACTCATTATTGCTAAATCTTGATTGGCTAAAATTCTAATTTGAAAGACCCTTATGAATTTTAAAAGGTAATGTTATAACTTAGTACCAAGACTCCACTTAGGGATTATGCCCCTGATTTGTTCCTACATTGGAATAATATCTAAACGAACTAACTGTATAATTGTTTACAATAAAAGTTCAGTTAAGAACAAATTAATATAAAGGAACAATTTTGTTTAAGAGAAAAATAATGATTTGATTTCAAAATGCTGTTTAGTTTGGAGTTTTTAAGGATACTGTTCCAATAATAACGATTTAAAAAACTATAAGAGATGAATGTATATTGTATTATAGTATTTCAGAGATACTACCAATGCAATGTTAAAAAAAAACTATTTTATTCACGAAGACATAAAACCCTGGAACGTGGAAAATAAGGACTGTATGTTTTACTAACAACAACCAACATGTCATTAAATATAAACTGAGACACCTATATGGTATCAAGTCAGCTACAGTAAGTACTATAGTAACTACACAATTATTTAAAAAATAATATTGAGCAATTTGAGCAATTACATTGAGCAATTAATTAAAACAATTATTTTATGGAATAATAGAAATTTACAAAATTTGAGGAGGAGATTACATTACATTAATATAATGTTAGTAACTTAATCTTGTGGACGCTACCCCTATGAATGCTTAAGATACAAAGTATGATCATTATAATGGTGAAGCCAGATGATATACAACAATATTGTGAGCTCGGAGAAAGTTTTGCAAAAATGATGAATATATCTCAAAAGATAGATACTAATAAATGCAACTAGTAAGAAACTACTATAATATACATAATTATAGCAGGAAATGGTTTTCAGGCTTTGTAACATTGCAAAAAACTTAATGTTACAAGAAATTTTTGTAACACTGTATAACATATTTCTTAATGTTTTTAAGAGTATGTCGATAGCTGTTTTCAGTTCGTTAAAAAATGTTTCCAAAAGGTTAAAATTAAATTTCGTTAAAAAACATTTCCGAAAGGTTAAAATTAAGACAATAGCTGTTTTAAGATGTAAAAAAACATTTCCGAAAGGTTGAAATTAAGATTATAGCTGTTTTAAGTTTGTTAAAAAACATTTCCGAAAGGTTGAAATTAAGATTATAGCTGTTTTAAGTTTGTTAAAAAACATTTCCGAAAGGTTAAAATTAAGACAATAGCTGTTTTAAGTTTGTTAAAAAACATTTCCGAAAGGTTAAAATTAAGACAATAGCTGTTTTAAGATGCAAAAAAACATTTCCGAAAGGTTAAAATTAAGACAATAGCTGTTTTAAGATGTAAAAAAACATTTCCGAAAGGTTAAAATTAAGATTATAGCTGTTTTAAGTTTGTTAAAAAACATTTCCGAAAGGTTGAAATTAAGACAATAGCTGTTTTAAGTTTGTTAAAAAACATTTCCGAAAGGTTGAAATTAAGATTATAGCTGTTTTAAGTTTGTTAAAAAACATTTCCGAAAGGTTAAAATTAAGATTATAGCTGTTTTAAGTTTGTTAAAAAACGTTTCCGAAAGGTTAAAATTAAGATTATAGCTGTTTTAAGTTTGTTAAAAAACGTTTCCGAAAGGTTGAAATTAAGATTATAGCTGTTTTAAGTTTGTTAAAAAACGTTTCCGAAAGGTTAAAATTAAGATTATAGCTGTTTTAAGTTTGTTAAAAAACGTTTCCGAAAGGTTGAAATTAAGATTATAGCTGTTTTAAGTTGTAAAAAAACATTTCCGAAAGGTTGAAATTAAGATTATAGCTGTTTTAAGATGTAAAAAAATGTTTCCATTAGATTTAAAGTACAACAATAGCCATTATTAGATCAATAAAAGAAGTTTCGTAAAGGTTAAAAGTATGATGATAATTTTATTAAAAAAACATCTCCAAAAGGTTTAAAGTATGACAAAATTCTAATAAATCAATTTAGTTTTAGGTAAAATAGGTTTTTTCAAGGTCCTAAATAAAGTTTATTCTGAAAAGCTACACTAATTATGTTATGTCACCATTAAGTTCTTTTATCGTAACATAAAAATGCTTGTAATGTTACAATTCTCTTTTTAATTTTTCAAATTATTTTTGTAATGCTACAAATAGTTCTTGTAACCCTTCTGTAACGTTACAACAACGTTTTCTGTTATAAACATGGAGCACAATAAACATGGTCACAAATAAAAAGCAAAAGAAAACAATCAAAAACAGAAGGACAACAACGAAAAAAAATTATTTGTTAGCTAGTTCAAAAAAAAGATGATAAATAAAATATAATCATAAATTCACTATGGTGTTCGAGGTACTCTCTTTTGTGATGTCATCGAGGTTGGTCGGTTGAAAATTATTTTTACATGAAATCTTAAGCAGTTTTCACAAATTGGACTTCAAAAGAGTCTTATGAGTTCACTTCTGTGTGGCTGTACGTCAGTGAGTGTGTGGATGTGAAAGTGACAAATAAATTTTTTTTTACTCTGGCTCGAAACTTTTTTTAGTATACCAAACCCCCCTCCCCCCCAGAGTCCAGTAATCACTCATCTTTCTTTCAACTATATATGGGTACCAACCACTTTTATCAATTCTTATTTTCCACATTCCAGGGTGTTATGTCTTCTGGAATAAAACTTTTTTGTTTCAACATTGCATTTGTAGTATTTCCGAAATAATGTAATGGGAATGCATTCATCTATTATAGTTTTTCTTTTTATAATTGTTATCATTTTTCAATTCATTATTTTTAATGGCAGAAACGTTGGTAAATTTTCACCGAAATTAGATATGGAAAAAATTCAAAAATTTTCGAAATGCTGGTGCAAGTTTTTATGTTTGATCCCTAGTAATAATTATAAAGTTAAAGTTAATAGCAATTTTGAGGACAACTAAGAACATTAGATTTTGGTCTTGGAATTACTTTCTGAGAAAGTTTTGTTAATAGAGAATATAAAGTTGAAAAAATGGTTGGTTTATTGGTTATTGTTTTTAAGAGCTGATATTCTAGTGCTGCTACTCATACACAAATGGCTGCTGCTTTATGTTGTTAAAGATGCTGCTGAATTTCTTGGTGAAAACAACGATAACATTGCATTTATACATGAGTTATGCAATAGTTTAGTTGAAATGATGGTAAGACTGACACTCTTAATCTTTTTTTGTTAATTTTTTCAACCTTTTTAAAATACAAAAATCATTTTTCATTGGGAACTTCATTTTTTCATTTTTCCTTCAAGTTTTCTTTTTTTTTGGTTTGAATAATTTTGTGAAAGTTAAATAGTATTAAAGTAAAATTTATAGCATGGAAATTTGGTTGTTTTGTAGAACTCTGTTATTGGATAAGGTCCCTAAAACCGTTTTTGTTGAAATAAAAATATTTTCTTATTGGCAACTTCACATTTAAGTTTTATTTTTTTATTTGAACATATTTGTGAAAATTATTCCAATAGTATTAAGGTAAAATTTACAGCGTGGAAATTGAGTAATTTTAGAAAATCGACTTTAATCCGATAAGGTCACGTAAAACATTATTACTTGTTGAAATACAATTTTTCTTTTCTTATTGGCAACTTCATTTTTAAATTTTCTTTCTTTTGTTAATTTGAACGAATTTGTGAACGTTTTTTTAATGTATTGAAGTAAAATTTACAGCGTGGAAATTTGAAATTTATAAAACCGTGTTTAATCCATAAAACCTTTTTTTATTGTTGAAATAAAAATTTTCTTTTCTTATTGTTAATTTTTTTTCTGTTTCGAACATATTTAAAAAGATATTTAATTAGAGTAAAAGTTATAGCATAAAAACTTGGTAATTAAG